>VZZY01019626.1:551842-581275 GCA_013400335.1 Eurystomus gularis | reverse complement strand
GGAGGCCAGGCCGGACCACGCTGCCCGGGAGGGCTGCGGCCCTTACCGGGGGCGGGGGCCCGCCGGAGGCGGCCATTTCCCGCCGAGGAGCAGCGGCCTGGCCCGGGGCAACCTCCGCCCCTGGGTGGGTCTGCTCTTGACAGCTGAAAACCCTCGGTGCTGGGCCCGGGACACCTGTGTCGTGGGCTCCCAGGCAGCCCCGCCTTTAGGGATTGGCGTGGTAATTAACACGAAATTAATGCGTTCTCCAGCTCGAGGCCTTGCTCGGGCGGTGGCTGGTTTGTCAGCGCGGTCGCAGGTGCCACCTGAAACGGAGTCATTTAAAATCCCAGATCCAACACCCGGCCTCGCACAGTGCTGAATATTAAAGGAAACAGCTCGGGCAGGTGCAGCTGGGCATGCAAAGTGTCTGAAATGAAGCGGGTTTAATATTCTCTGCAAAATGACCTGCACCGTAACAAGCACGTAACCCCAAGAGTAGCTCCCATTTCAGCTACTTCTCTGTGACACAGCCTTCCCCTTAAATGTAGGACTTTGTACTGTCACACAATCTCATCTTGCCCTCGAGCATCTCATAACGGTATTTTTGATTCTTAGAAACATGAGGCACTGGCAGGTGTACGTTGTAGATTCTGTAAAATCCCTGCTGGTGATTACGCTTTAAAACCTGGTGCGGTCTGGAGAAAAATCCGGTGCTGACCCTGCACCTGAGCAGTGTTTGGAGAGCAGGCAGGTAAAACAGCTCAGAAAATTAACTGAAGTCAGTGTTGTGAGCCATGGGTTTAAAAAAAATACTTAAGTAAGCCATTCTTGTTGCAAATACTGAACATGATGCAAGAAATCTGATTTTCTAATGGATAAGGCTTAATTCCTTTGCTCTTGCCCTGCACAGAACACTTTGAAGGTAGATTATCTAGCAATATGGTTGGACTTGATGATCTTAAGGGTCCTTTCCAATATTAATGATTTTATGAATGCAGTAAATAATTTATGGGTTTTTAATCTCCTACTGCGATAGTAGCCGTGGCGTGAGGCATTTGTCTCATGCTTTATTGCCGTACAGGACAACTCTGGGTTTTAGATCATCTGTTCCTCGTAGGTGGCTGTTTCAAGCAGAAGGCTTTAACCTCGAACATTACCATCGTAAGCGAAAAGTTCTTGTGCCACTGAGAAATCTAAAGACTAGGAACTCTTAATTAGTAGGAAAGTCACGAAAATATTTGTAAAGAGTAGAGAGATCGTGTTTTGCTGGGAAAGAAACGTTTGCTTTTTAATGCATGCATAATATAATCCTTGAAGGCAGTTCTGTAAGCACGCCTCGGGCCTTACAGAAAGGAACTGCATCGCGATGGTGAAGAGGCTCTTCATTTTCCATGCCAGCCTGGTTTTCCCCTTCGTTCGGAGACTGCCAGCAAGAGTTAGTTGCTGGCGACGTGACAGTAACTGCTCTAGTATAGAAAATGTCTTCCAGGGGCTCCACCAGCACCGTCCATTCAGTACTTTGCACAGGCTGCCGAGGAGAAGATGGACGACGATGCTCGTTCCACACTGAGGAAGATCAGAGTGAAAACAGTGATCTGCAGGTGAAGGGGTTAATCTTTTATCACCTATTGACTCAAATAAAGAGTATGTTCAGGAGAGTGGGTATGACTGGATCTAACGTTTATTTCAAATACCGATCTACCTCCCTTCAGAAAAGAACGAGCAATTGCCACAAGCAGCACTGTTACAAAACAATAAATAAATAAATCCTGAGTTGTCTGCAGCAAATAATTTCATCATATTTTGCAGCCTGATACCTGTGAACTTATCAGACTGTGCTGCCAACGTGCTCTGTTGGTGCTGAAGACCTGCCCAGATACTGGACTCCGGATTTTTGTGGAAGTAACATATTTGCATGCAAAAAAGCCTGTTTTCATCAAAAACTGATTCTACCCTTGCAAAGTATCTGCCACCAGCTGTAACGAGCATTGAATTGAATGCAAACTGGTTATTTCCCATCTGGTTCTGATTTACAAAGAGTAGAAATTGTGAATGAAATAACTGGATAATTTATTGAGATAATTAAAATTAAAATTAATTTAAAAAGTAAAGTTTATTTTTCTTTCACACTCATCAGAAAAACACACCATCTGCACCATTACAAGGAGAACATTCCTGTTGTTTTCTAACCACCCGACCTGCCGATCGTGAGAATTAAAATGCCCTTAGTCCGAGGGTTTTCTGGATGCTTGTGAGGAAACATGAGGTGTATTTATTCATGTCTTAACCATGCAAGAATAAAACGAATAAGCCATTGTTGCTGAGAGAGCTATGGACCATCTGGGCATTCCGTAAGGACACATGAACAATGCTGAACTACACGAACGGCAGGAGAATTTGGGTATGACAGGTCACTGTTCCTGCTGGGTTATGATGCACAGTGCTAAGGTACGGAAAATAGGGGATTTGTTTAGAATTTTCCTCAACTCAGACGTATGGAGGTTTGCTTCTATGGTAGAGGGAGGAGGGTTTGTGTTCTAGGACTTCCTAATGTTTTTTCAGGTTTCTAGGTAGGATGCCTTTTCGTGTGTCTACCTTCTGAGATCCCGCCTGTCATCAGCGAAATCCTCCCTGCCAACACACATAGCCATCTGGGGTAGCAGAAGGCGTTTTGCAAACCTAGACACCAGATGTATTCCGAGTTGTATCAGGAGAGAATCCTTTGTGCGGGGATGGTGAGAGAACCGGAGCTGCTGAGTGCAGGTTTATTTTGCCTTGCTGTTACAGCACACAGAATAGCACCCAGGATCTGACAGCGGCCGGCGCTGCAGAAACGGTTCTGCGCTGTGTCACCTCCTGGACAACATTCCAGATCAGCTGCCTCCGGCAAGAAGGCAGGTTTTTCATTGGCTTCGGATAAGCTGGAAGCTCACTTGGCGCATAATGAATTGTGACATCTTCTGTTAGCTTGTTTCTTGCAATCTGGTTATTTATATGCGGAATAGATCTAGGAGAGGCATTGGCCATTAATAAAAGAGAAAATGACGCAAGCAGCACAGGCAGCATCGTCCGATGATTCATTGGGCTGCGAATCAGGACGTACAGGCTCCGGGACTGCAGATAATGGCAGCAGTGTGCAGCGATGTTGTGTCATTTTTCAGGTGCTGTCACAGGCCTCGCACGCGGGAGAGCAGAGCATCGTCCTGCTGTGGTTTGATTAACCCAGCGCTGCTGAGCACAAGTGGTGTCGTAGAATAATGAAGACTACCCTGTGCCAAGTACCTCCCTCCACTTACGAATCTTTTATCAAACTTATGCCTTTTCACAGTTAAAAACAGTAAAAACTTTGATTTTTTTTTTTTTGCTGGAGGCAGAGAAACATCCAGTAGGTAAAGGAGCCAGTCTTGTTCTTCACCTTTCAGAAGGGAGAAAGAAAATTCCCTCAGTGAATCCCACCAGGATTTCTGCACGGACATCGTTAGCAAAAGCAGATTCCCGGCTGTCAGTTAGAGAGATTTGCTCTTTCCAGCAGGATCCCCTGCAGTATTGCTTCTGTAATTGCAACAGAGGGGGAGTTTGGGGGGTTGGTTTTTAATAGCAAGGTAAAAGAACCTTAGATTTTTTAAGATGAAATTTACAATTCAATGTTGTAGTGGAAGCAAACAGGAAATCTTATGGGAAAGGGATAATGGCTTCATTCTTCTGTGTGAAATGTCTGCATGCATCATGCATAAAGGCCGTTACTCTACTCCAGTCTCTTAGAGACTCATTTCTCCAGAACGAGCTTTCAGACATTTTTCCCCTGGACGTACGTGTATTTCCCAGCCATCAGGGTCACGGTCTCTACTTGTAAAGTCTTTAACAGAAAAAAAAATAAGTCCTTCAAGAAAGGGGAGTTATATAACTGGATATCTATAATTAAACTGAGCTGTGACACCAATAATCATACCGCACAGAAGAAGAGCTGAAACTATAAACTTGGCAAGAAAAGCATGGCCCAGGGGACGGGGTGGAATTTAGAACTTCTCCCCTCCCTGCATCTCTGGCTGAAACGTGGCTCAAGCCAGAAACAGCTAAAGGTTATCTCAGGATTAGTTGGTGGATCTTTGGAAATAAATACATTGTCCAAAGCGATCAGTAAGAGCTTTTCCATTTACTTTATGGGTCTTCAGATGAAACTACTGATCGTGCGGTTCGCACGCAGCGCGACACATCCCAGACCGATGGTCTCATTTCCTGGCAGTTTCAGCAGAGGGGTTACAAAGGCTGTCCCTGTCACCTGCAGAATTACTGCTACAAGCACAGCTCACATGCGTTAAGATGTCTTAAAACTCACAGCGTGGGCCATTTTCATGCTTGTTCCACGAACAGACCATGGGCGGTCTCCAAAGAAAGCTGCAGCCCATCCTATGTTCACTAAACACCTCCTCGATACCCACGTGCAGCCTGAACAGTGATGGGCGAGGAAACACGTTCATACCTGGGAATCCTGAGAGTTGTCTCAATCACAGTCGTACCTCCTTGATTCTGAGATCTCCTTGTGATCCTGATCTTTAATCAAACTTGTAAGAGGCAAATGCTAGGGGAGGGCAGAAGAAAATAGTGTCAGGAAAGAGGTTGGTGCAGCAGGGTGGGGGGATGTGGTTTTCTCTGCTGGGGATGTTCCTGCTCTAATGGCGCTTGCAAGGAGAGGGCTGTTAGGAGTCAAAGAACAGCTAACGCAACCTCACCAGACAAGCCTGTTCATCATATTTTATCCTGTTAGCTTTTCTTCTTCCCAAAGCTGAAGGAATGCAGTGTACGCAGGTAAAGAATGACTTATTTTGAGTCACTTTTTACATAAAAAGTATCTGTGCAAACATGTGCAAAACGCACTGCGTCAATGTCAAAAAGTCCCCAAACACTCAGACTCCTGATCTTGTGTTTCTTCACCCCCCACGGTCTCCCTGGTGCAGAAAAGGATGGGGAGGGCAGCTGGGCCGTGCAGCGGGACCTGGGGGTGATGAGATCCGTGCTTTGTTAGGCTGCTGTGGGAAGTGACTTCTAGGGTAGGCGTGAAGGGAACTGCTGCAGTAACTCCAGCTCACAACTGCTCTGCCTTGGCAAGGTGAGGGACGTGGTCTCCAAAGCATCATGTAGTAACTCTGGCTCTTCCCGTCAGTGAAGCAGCATCCAACACCGTTTGCAAGGAACAGGGAAAACACAGGCTCTCCCTGAACATGGCTCAAAATGCAGACACCTGAATCTTGCAAGTTCAGAAGGTCCTGAGGTCTTACCGAGTACCAAACATGCTTTGACAGTCCAGCTCACCTGCAGTGCATGAGCAGACTTCAATGACTCACATGGAGTAGACCCGTATTGCATAAAATATTAATGTGCAGATGTCTCAATGAACCAAAATTCATAAGCCCAGCACTGTTACCCTGAGGGAAAAGGCGTGAAGCTGTATCTTAATTCTGAAGCTAAGTGAAAATTTAAAGTTGGTAAATAGATCTTGTCTTCACAGTACAACTACTAAGGCTTAAAAAAAGAAAAAAAAAAAATAATGCCCACATCTCAAAGTCTATGTTCGACACCTTACACCTTAACAATAGAATGACTCAACAGAATATTGTAGAGGCAAAGTCTTTGCCCCCAGGAATAGTATTTTAAAGGGGGACAAAATAGCCCCATACAGACAAATGCAAAATTATTTTTCCACATCAGCGGTTTGAAAGTCTTACTCCCCAAAGGTATTGCAGCTGTTGTTCTCTGAAACAACTAGTATTCGCTTTTTTCTTCTTTAAATCCCCTCTGCTAGAGGAGGAGATAAGTTCTTCATGAGGGAAGAAACAGTAGTCTCGCAATGTTATTAGAATTATCTACACCCTCCTTTAGTATACTCATTTATATTTCACAACGAAACAGAAGTACTTTTCCCATATTCAATTCAGCTCGGTGAGTGAATGTTGTGCTCGGAACGTTTCTGATATTTTTGTTGGCTGCATAAAAGAGAGAGGAAACAAAGTTTGAAAAAAGCCATCACAAGCCGTGTCTCTATACGCTTATTCCCCAGCCCTGAGAACACGTTAACGCCTCACAAAGCTGTGTCACATGAACAACGAACCAGTTATTAGCTGTGAAAAAAATCCCGAGTCTTACAGAGAACAAACTCATAAATTGCCTATTATCAACAAGCAGCACCACGGAAATTAAGCTAATCATATTTTTTTTTTGACAAGGTAATTTTTAATTGACATTGTTTAAGCTCAGATCCCCAGAAGTAAAGCAATTTCTCAAAGGGGCTAAGCAAATTATTTAATAACCAGTTATAAGAGGTTTACTTACTCCTTTTCAGTTTGCTCACATTTTTTTTGCTGTGCTCCTTTCCTTTTCACGCTGTTGCTGAACTTCATGGCAGAGCAGCCAGAGCCAGCGACCGGCACCTCTGCAGCAGCATCAGCCACTCCACAGCAGCCCTAAGCAGCAGCATCTTCACAGCTGGATTTGGGGGAGAATCAAACCCTGCCAGCTCAAACTGCTCTGCAGTCACCATCTGGGTGCTGACAAGGAAGCAATGGGTTCTGTCCAGCAACGTGGTTCTTTGTCCAGAAAACCTGGAAGGGAGGAACAACGAGCTTGGGGGATGGTCCTTGTCATGGTTCCCTTCCAGTTCCACTCTGCTTAGGACAACGTACGGGTGCTGCTCAGGTTACACTGCCTTGTTGCCGTTGCTCAGCTCGAGAGGAAATCTTATCTCAAAACTAAATAAAACAGTTGAGAAAACCCTACGTGAGTACTCACCTTCTGAGCTGGTCAGGTGGAAAGACCTAGTAGTAAAAAAAACATTTCTATATATTTTATCCTGACCATTCCTTGCTGCAACCTGTTATTCTTGTCTGGTGGTTTGGGGTATTTCCCCCACCCTTCGCCTGTTTGGGGTGAATACATCAGCTGCTCACATTTCTTTGTCTTAGATAAAAATCAGACAGGAAAGGACCCACACTTCCCGTGTCCTCCACGCAGCTTCAGCTGTCTGCTCCTGCGTACGCCTGCTCCAGCTTTACAAGCTGTCATACGCCTTTATGGACTGCACAGTGCTGAGAGCTCGTTGGATTTCTCCATTGTAGATGTTAAGTCATTCAGGTACAAATCAAATTGCACCCACTTTAATTTCTGGCTTGTTTCTGTAGGTGCCTTTTCCAAAGCCAGAGGACATAAATGGAAATCTTCGTATTGATGTGGAAAGGCTCCGGCCAGGCCCTGAAATACGCTCATCAGTGCAGCCGCTTCGTTGTGGCAATGATGCCTCAAGAACGTAAAGTACTCCTATATATCTTACTATTAAAATTAACTTGTTGCTTCATTCGCACTGGGCCACCTGATCCTGGAATGAAGCTCTGCACTTTTCTGGAATGAAGATAAAAGGGGTGTTTTCGATCCTGCTTCTGATGCAGATACTTTAGAGGTTTGGGTCTCCTGCAAGCGAGCAGGAGCTGCCTGAGCCCGTGTCTATCTGGATTGAGTTGTTTTTCCACAGCAGCCTCATGATGTCAGTCAGGACATTCAACCGGTAGTGAATTACAAGGGCGAGGGATCAATGTGGCTTCTGTCCCTCCTCTGCAGCAACAGCCACTTCTAGATGAAAGCACTGGGTCAGCTAAATTTCATCTGGATGACAGAATAAACCTGAATCATTTCTGGGTCCAAACATCAAAGGGTCAGGTTGCTAAAATCCTCCCCCAGCACTGAGAGCTGTGGCAGCTAATTGCTTCCATGGAGCTGAAGAAAATTCCCTCTGTCTTCACCATACTCAGCTACAGAAAATTGCTGCTCATCCAGCTGCAAATCTGACAGGCAGTCAGACAGCACCTCAGGGACAGAGGTTTTAAAGCAAAGTACAGCTATGTATCAGCAGCATGTTCATGAGAAAATTCACAATGTGCTGACGATCCAGATCTCCTAGTAGCATCACGTAGTCCAGATAACGTAAGAGCCCCAAATAAAAGGTGCCTCTAGGGTATTAAAAAGTTGCTTTGGAGGAAGAGATTAAAATATTCCTGGATACAAACCTTCCAGAGTCCAGCAAACACCAAATTCAGAGGGCAGTAATGGATGTGCCACAAACTCGCATCGACCCAGGAGGGTTTATAATCCACAAGGTCAAATGCAGCAGATACATTTTAAATAGAAAAGGAGATAAAACATAAAGGCAAGTTCAAACTGCATTTGAATTCAAACACAGAAAGACCCACAGCTACTGAATTTCAACAGGATTTAAGTGACTGCAGCCTTTAGACTCCTTTGAAAGCCTTATGAATAACTGTCCCCCCGAAGTGTGCTCACATACAAATAACTTGCTTAAGTAAGTGTCTCTAAAGCAGGTCTGCTCAGCTCTGTTCAGCAGGCACATGTCCACTGGCAGAAAATTGCAGAACACAGCTAATTGTGCAGCTACAGAAGTGTTTTCATTAGAAGCAGCACAACACTATCACCCGGTCGTTCTCTCTGAGCCTTTCCGGGAGGTTTCCCTTCCATACTCCTTGCAGCCACAGCAGCTGAGGTACGGCACACTTCGTTTAAGAGCCTGTTCGCATGAGGTGGATCGGGAGCTGACAAGTGTAAGATAGAAAAAAGGTTTAAACTTTCAGAACAAAACCAAAGGTACCTCGTGAATCTCTATCCCTTGGATCTGAAAGCACAGTTAATACCTTTGATCTAGCAGGATCTTCGGGCAGAAGTCCTCTGGTCCTGTGCTCTGACGGAGCTGTTAAATAGCAGACCTCTGCCACCCACATGGAATCCATCGGGATCCTGTCTGCAGGCACAGCTCCTCCCAGAGCCCGGATCTCCAGCCCTAATTGCGATGAAGGATATACAAGTATTTTTACATATGAACCACAGCTTTGAGGTGAAGTGCTGCCACCAGTGAAACAGGTGGAGAAATGAGTTCTGCCGTTCACTGCCACAGCAGCAGGATTTCTCCCAAGCCTTTAGTGTCTCCTTGCAGCTATAGACGTTCCTGTACGTCATTACTGCAGTACAAGCATCTGTTGTGATCCCTGAACCTCACATAAAAGCTTCCTGGAAGGTTTTCCTTCAGTATATGTTTCATCTAGATCTGGAAACATATTTGATAGAAATCCACAGGAAAACATTTTAAACCATTTGAAGATACTGGGGCTGACTGATTTGTTCCCAGAAAGAGTGTCGTGCTAAGATTTTCTCCCCTTCATGGATACGGCAGAAACTCACAGAGGCTCAAACTCGACCTCTGATATGCAGCATGCCAAAAGTGTGGAAGGACACAAGGAAGATGACTTTTGTATTACCTTAAAATCAGCAGCAGCAAAGGCAACGCCATGGAAGCAGCACTTGCCCTCAGCAAATTCTGTGGACAGCATTTCAAAAAACAAGGCAGCAGAGGAGAACGTCCCGAAAAGCACAGTTCATCCAGTTCACTGTCTGTGGGGTTACAGCATCACGACATGAGGTGTTAACAGCAACGCGGACAACTCTCGAGGACGATCCAGCCGGTGTCGTTGGCAGCCACAGCTGCCAGCCCGTGGGCTCACATGGCTGGGAGCTGCGGAGCTGCTCTCCATGGGCCGGGCCCTCTTCACGTTATATTTCATAGCTGTGAGGTGTGCAGGAAGGACGGGAGGGATTTAGCACCTGCTTTAACTTCCACTTCTGTGAAGCACCAGGAGTAAAAGTAGATTTAAACAGAGAGGCTTTGCAGCTCTAACAAAGTCTGCCAGCCTATGCTTTTGTTCATTATTTTCATTTTCTGCCTGTTTAACTTACATAATTCATATTCTGTCTTGCTCCTCACAGTCAAGCTTCCTTTCTTCCCTCTCCCATTCCTTTCCAGACAACTGTCCCCCCTCCTTATCCTGCATCTTCTTTCACAGACATACTGGCTTACAGCACAGAGTAATAGGGAAGTTCTCCTCAAAGACTTCAGAGATTTTTGCTCCTCTGACACAACTTTGTGTTCTTCTGCCTTTGTATTATCCAGAGAAGCTGTTTGCATCCCTTGGCTGCAGAAGTAGGAAGGTTTACCTCGCACCTTTCAAGAAAATACACGTGTTGTCAAATAAGGCGCCTAAGCTTTGAGCATCTCACAGCAACGAAGAGAAAACAATTTATATCAGCATCCCTGTTCCTGCGTCCCCGGTGACTGCCGAGGGTTGCAGCTCCACACCCTGCACGTCGAGGAACAGGCAGCTGGAAAGCTGAGCTCCTGTGCACGGAACTCCCCCCACCACGTTGAACAGGAGAACGAAGGCAGGAGCAGCGTAGAAATATCAACCCAGTGATCTTTCTGCTGAACTGCTCCTGGCTGGGTGTCTGAGGGGATAACACAGACAACATAGGAAAGAAAACCTTTATCAGCAGGTCTCCAGCCAGCTGGTATTTCTGGTTTTGAAGAGCTACACTGGAGCTGCCAGAACAACCTTTCCATTTCAATTTTTCACACTCCCATGTGAGCATTTTTTACCTGGATGAAGTCCCATCTCCCCAGCCCAGCCATGCGCAGGCTGCGAGGTGGGACCGAAGCATCCTGGAAGACTTCTCAAGCCTGAACAGAGTGAGGAGTGCTGGAAACACGGAACAGACAGCGGTGGCGGGCACGGCAGCTCTGCCGGCCCTTCTGCAGCCTGACTTGGATCGTTTCCCACCCCGATGCTGCTGCTGCTGAAACCAGAGGCACAGGAGCCCTGCTGAGGAGCTCTGGGGAGGCAGGTCCCAGCACCCCCAGGGGCTCCCGGCCCACGGTGATGATACCAGCCCCACTCAGGCTCCAGCTCCAGCACAAACCAGCACCGAACACAAGCTGGAAATGCTCAAGATCCAGTGTTTGAAGTACGGATTAAAAGCACCCTGAGAAATCACATTCCTTCTACATACACCTTGTATGTCCCCAGCACTTGTCCTTTGCTGGTGGTGTCCTTTGTGGCCAAGAAGCGGTACTGAAGACTTCTGCTTTATGGTTCATTAACCTGATCAGCTCTGGGGGTCTCGGATGATCTTGTGAATGTAGAATGAACAGTTCTGGGGGTTGTTTTCTAATGCCACTCATAAGGTTACCGAATATACTCAGGTTTTCTCAGATGCCCAGGTCTTGTCAAGGCTGTGAAGCCTTGTAACACTTATCTGGAATTTCCAGCTGTCCTGCAGTCCCCTGAAATGGTTTTTCTAATCAGGCCGTGTGTCTTCTGGAAGGCCCAGCCGCACTCACTGCCCGAGCCACTCAGCTCTCTGGGCAGGGCACATGCCATTAAAACTTGGTCTCCACAAGAGGTGCTGAACAGAACCATTGTCACTCATTTCTCTTTTATTTTCAAGGACCAAAAGAAAACAAAGGGTTTAATTCAACTCTGGAACGCAAAACAGTCCATTGGCTTCAGAGGGGAGCAAAGCTGGAATTAAAATGGGATTTTTAAACTGCCGTGGACCAGATGTTTTGTGTTACGACTACAATAGCTTTCGCAGGATATTATCTGCAAAGTCCTTTTGGGATCTTGAGCAATGAGAGATGCCATATAAACACCGATATTCATTGTCCTGCTATTGTGAGCGCATATCAATGTTTTAAAATTTCAGGTGTCTCCTGCTGACATTATGGCTATTAAAATATGATTTACGGTTAAAAGCAAGCGGGTTTGCTTTCAGTCCTGGGAAGTACGGAACAATAGCTTAACTAAAGAGGGGACCTACCAAAGTGTCAGTCCAAGGAAACAAAGCAGCTTGGAGTCCTCTTTGGATGAGTCCTCACACACTGACCCCTTCCCTTGTGTCTGTAAACACAGAACCATAGAATCAGTTTGGTTGGAAGAGACCTTTAAGATCGTCAAGTCCAGTGAAAGGTTTACGTAACTCTGCTGGTACATAATCGCTGGCAGTGCTGTGAGTTTCTACGTAAAGTGGTGTCTCAAGCTTTTCTGTCGAGAAATGAGGTTTTCTTCATAAATACTGTATCATAGAATCATAGAATCGAATCATAGAATCATTATGGTTGGAAAGGACCACCAGGATCATCAAGTCCAACCTTCATCCTAACATCTCTCTAGCCACTAGACCATTGCCTCAAGTGCTACATCCACTCATTTTTTAAACGCCTCCAGGGATGGTGACTCCACCACCTCCCTGGGCAGCCTGTTTCAGTGCCCAGCCACTCTCTCAGTCAAGAATTTCTTCCTAATATCCAATCTAAACCTCCCCTGATGCAACTTGAGGCCATTTCCTCTCGTTCTATCACTAGTAATTTGGAAGAAGAGACAAACACCAGCCTGGCTACAACCTCCTTTTAGGTAGCTGTAGAGGGCAACTGTAGTCTCCTTGGGTTTTCTTCATTAGCCCTAAAGCTTCAGAGAGTTTCAAAATACATGTCCGTTAGCACTAAATGCACTTTTCAGGGTTGTAGTAACGGGCAAATCCTCTAAAATATCATTTACGGCAAACTTGGCTCCATTGGAGATCAATGCTCTTCCCATAAATCCAGCCTATTTTCCTAAGTCTAAAGATCCCCTGGAATTTGGCCTTTCCGCTGCTGCAGCCACTCGGGCAGCGCGTCTCCAGCCTGCTGACGTGTTTTACCACAGTGCCACCTGGTGGGTCCAGAAACGGGCACCAACAAGCCCATGGAGTAGGAGCCCTGCCTTCCAGGCGAGGAGGACATGGAGGCATTGGAGTGGTTTGGGTTCTTCAGTCCTGCCTGCAGCCTCAGCAGCTGGGAAGAGTAAACACGGTATTGCAAAGCAAGCGGTGCAATGGTAGCACGGGGAGTACTGGAGAAACATTGTGCAGGGAAGTAAAGAGAAAGAAACGATCCACATGGTCTAGACAAACATTTGCAAGTGTTACAGCTTCACCCGGCAGCTCGACTCAATTAAGATGTGCTTAAAGCATAATGTTTACAGTACGCCAAACAGTCAAGCACGAAAGCTTTCGTTATGACGTGTGATGCTCTGTGCTCACCTCAGGTTTCGGTGTGAGGAGGCTGACCATGGATACAGCGCCCATGGGGCTGCAGCCTGCCTGGAGGATATTTGGATTATTCCTGGTTCAGAGCTGGAACCCAAAAGCCCATCTGAAATCTGAATATTAGCAGGTGAGTAAAAGCTCTCTTCTCTTCATCTTGAGGTTTGGGTGCAAAGTCTGCAGGGGTGGTGACGTTTTCTTGTTTCAGTCCTTGGATGCTTCTCCTTTCTGCCACTGCAGAATCATGGAATAGAATCATAGAATCGTTATGGTTGGAAAGGACCACCAGGATCATCAAGTCCAACCTTCATCCTAACATCTCTCTAGCCACTAGACCATGGCCTCAAGTGCTACATCTACTCATTTTTTAAACTCCTCCAGGGTTGGTGACCCCACCACCTCCCTGGGCAGCCTGTTCCAGTGCCCAACCAAAGTGCACCCACGTTTGTGTTTCCAGTCACATCAGAGCACCTCGAGCTGGGGAATCCCCCAGACGCTCTCACTTAACCCCGTTTGGTTTGCATCACTGAGCGGTTTCAGAAAGGCCCTGTTGGTTACTTTCCAATGAAACTAAACCAGAAGAAGTGTTCCAGCAGCATCCCTGATGTGCCCCAGCCCCAATCTGTCAGTCCACAGAGCACCTAGATGTAGTCCATGGTGAAAACCCCCAAACACGTGTAATATGGATGTCGCACCCTCAGCACCAGCCGTTTGAATCTGCAGTTTGTCCCCTGCATTACTGTAGAATGTAGAAGTAATCCAGATTACAGCGCTTCTTTTGGTGTTTCCAAACTCCAGTGCTGTGTCATGGTAACCAAACCGCATCGCTGCTGCCTGTAAATCACCAAAGACAGCTCATGACACCCAGTCTGCAGCATGCCAGTGCCCGCTGCCCAATTTCCCAGCTATGCTTTCGGGGGAAAATGAATGATTTTGTCACATATTCAGTAGCAGGAACTCCGTGTATCTGTCCTGCCTCACACAGCATTATGGTTCCTCTCATCTTTGCTGTGAAAAATCATCCATCAACCAGATCTGTTCAAGTCTTTTTTGTGCGATAGTGGGTCACACAACAACGAAACAAGTCGGTTCATAGAAGGCTTTCTCCCGTGTGCTATTACTCCTTTCACACTGAGAAGAATTACCTAGGAATGAAAACTTTAGTTGAATACTGAGGATACTGGGCTTCTCCCTGTACAGATTTCTCGTGTACCTTTGCCCAGATATATCAGTGCCTGCCTCAAGTCCACTGCTTCCACACCTCCAGAAGGAATCTTGTGATGACTGAGGTGCTGGAAGCACATCTGTAGCTGACTTGGGAGGTCACTTCGGTCCTTCCAAAAGCCTTTCCAATAGAGGGGAAAAGCCAAGTTCATGCATTCAACTGGAGCGCCTTTGTGATTTTGTGGATTAATATCGTTCCCGTTTCTTTCCAGCAGAACTCAGACTTATCAGGAGGTGCATCTGAGCACTAGTTGACTGATTTCCGTAGTTTCCTCTGCCATACAAAATAAAAGGGAAATTCTCTTCTCAAATCTGGACTCAGAGACCCAGCTGAATTCTCACATTCCCATCCTAGTCACTCTGGACTTAAATTGTTGCAGTCTAGCAGGTATCATCCCACTCTTGATTACTCATCTGAGTAAGGCTGTGCTCGCTCACAAAGGTCATTGAAGGCACATTAAATTGAATTTGGCTCCAGCAAATCCACATGTTCCAGTGAAGTAATAAAAATCGTGCAATTTAATTAAAAACTCTGAGTGCCTGTGTGTTAGAAGTGTTTGTGAACTGTAACAGGAGGTGGGTGTTGAGTATGAAAGGAAATAATCTAATTGTACACAGGCTGATTTGTTAAAAACCACAGGTTTTATCTCCATCCTCTTGTCTGAGGAGCAAGGATGTATCTAAGTAGTCACTCTACCAGGTGAAACATCTCAGCCTTCAGGCTGTAAATCAGCCTCTAACTGTTGAAGACTAAGGAGGGAGTTTATGCAGAGATTACTTTAGGCTCAATTCTCTAGGAATTTTCCTATTGATTTAAAAAGGGCTTGGGTCAAGGTCTAGCAGCCTGCTCCAGGGTTCCCTCTATGAAACATCTGTGTTTGATCATTGCTGGGTAAAGAATAAAGAATTAATTTAGAGAACGCCTAAGAGAAGGCATTGAAATGGGAGCAAGGAATAGGAACCAACAGAGTCTGTCCTTAAGCTACCTGTTATTATCATTGGACATGTTGTGAGAATAAATAAATACAAACTATAGCACTGTAAATAAGTCCTGCCTGGAAGGGGCTACAGTCTAATTAAGAGAGCAGCAATGAATAAAAGCTGCATGGCAGGGCCAAGTGGGAATCCCAGCGATGGCGGCTTATTGCCGGCCGACAGCAGGAGCAGCTCCTGTCCTGGAGAGGATGATGCCCGTCTGCCCTGCGAGGGGCTGCGGGGCTCTGCCTCTGCTCCCGGGGCTCTGCCTCTGCTCCCGGCCTCTCCTGCTGAAAGGATGACTGCTGTGAAAACAGAAGACTCGTGAAGAACGGATGGCAGGAGCTCACTAAAGTAGAAGCTCATCTCAGAGCTGCCCTGGAGATAATACCTTCATTTAATGGTGCCCTGAGGGTAGGACAAGACTAAGCAGCGACCAAGATCTAGGCCTGATTGCTCATCCTGGGCGTTCACAGTCTCCTTTTGGAACATAGGGTGCCTGATTCCTGGCTTAGCATAGGATCAATGCAGCGTTTCCAGGGAAGCTGGTGGAGAGGTGTGTGACTCTTACTACTCAAGCCTATACCCCGAGGTCTTACTCCAAGGCAGGAAGCTTCTAGTGCCACCAAAAACTCCTCTGCCTCTCCTAGTAGTGTCAGTCTTTCGTCTGGCCCATGCTGCCCACATGGGGACACCCTTTGCTGGCCTTTGGGTAGGATGGGGTATGGGGTAAAGGGCTGAAATGCTGGTTTGGGTGTCCTGGGACCTCAGTTTATGGATTCACCACATCTTTGAGCATGCAGGGCACTGTTCGTGTGGACCTGCTTCTGCTCCGACAGCCAGTTCCCCAGATTTAGGCCTGGCTCCTGTGTGTAAGAACAGACCTGGGACCTGAGCACCGAGCAGCCACCACTCCCTGCCTGGCAGGAACAGGCTCTGATCTTCGTACTCACCCCCTCAACGTGTCTCACATTAGTCAAAGCCTGTTCATGGAGAGAGATGACTCTTGTCAAGAGTTAATTATTAATAGATCAATTCAATAGAGGGTTTTAATAAGAGATAAGATTAACTCGGTCCAGGTATTCCAAACATAGATCTCATCTCTACATTAGTCAGTCTGGCTCTTTAAGTGTCTCTTTCGTGCCTGTTGCTCTATATCTGAATAATCCATCCTTTGCTCCTGCATCTTTCTTCCCATCATCTAGACATCAACCATTTTAGTAAGTCACAGCTCTGGGGACACTAATAACGTTGCTGTACCCCTGCTCTTACACCTGCACGCTCCTCTGAGGAGCAAGCACATTCCAAGCTGCAGCATCAGGTGAGATTCACGTGCCTTGTAGGGAAAGGGATTTACACCAGGAAAACTTCCACCACTGATGGAAGGGAGTAACGTCAGATCCCCTGGGAAGGGAGCAGAGCAGCCCAGGGGCCGTGACCAGCCTCAGCCAAGAGCTGCTGTTGTCCCAGGCCCTGGCATGGGGGACGCTGGGGACAGGAGAAAGTCCCTGCCCTAAAAAGCTTCTAACTCTGTGGATTCAAACTCAGGGAAACTTTCTTCTTTCACCAGGGCTAGATTTTGGTCCAGTTTATCTACATGTGATTACAGTTTGAATCCTCTAACCACCGCTTGTACCAATTAACAACTTTTCAAGCCCGAATCAGTAGAGTCCACTAGTTGAAACAGAATACTGCAAACAGATCAGAAAGACTTTATAGCCACTGCTTTTCCTCCTTTGTTTTTTCTGCAGTAACTCTTTTTATGCTGGAGAGCAACACTAGCTTTTCTGTTGCTGAGAATAGTATTGGCCACTTCTCCTGTTGACCTGCAAAATCGCACATCAAGAATGCATCTATTAATACTACTAATGAAAACAAAGTGACACAAAGGTGTTAACAACCACATAATTAATTCGCAGTGAAAGGCCAAATAAGCTGCAAATCCTGGCATGGCTGATGCCACTTTACTTTTACAGGTGGCACATAAAAACTCTAAAGCAAATGAGCTTGCTTTTCAAAGAAATATAGAAAGAACGTTTCCAGTGTCAGTGTCACCCTCCCCGCTTCCCTTCCTGCCTTCCTTTAAATGTTTCAAGCTCTAAATTTGTTCAGCAAGTAGGAAAATACTCGCAAAGCCCATTTAATATTTACAGATGTTTAGTGGCAGGAATAGCAACTTCCTTTTACATTTCCCAGTGGATGTCTCATGCTTCATATTTCCCCAAGCCTGTCACAGCAAGTCACATCGCTCTGGGAAGCTGAAACAAAGAGGAACCATTTGCAGAGCTCCTGTATCTCCTCTTGGTCAGCTTCTCCTGTCGCCTCAGAGTGAACTGATAAAGAAGCAGAAGGTTTCCCTTGTGATGAGCAGATAAGGTTTCAGATGTGCTTCTGGTGGGCACTGGAACCACTCTCAGTCCTGATGTACGAGGCGCGGGTCGGGAAGGGCGGCAGGTCTGCGTCCAGCTGGAGCTCTGCTCTAAGAACGGTCCTCCCATTGCTCTGCTGTCTTCTGCTTTTAAGGGACAGAGGTTGTTCTCTAAGGAGTGCACAAGAAATATGTAAAGAATCACCCAGGCTCACTTATGGGATATTTTTCATTACTATCTAAGGAGAGGTCTCTGTATTATGTTGTTAGATAGTCAGATTTTCCATTTTCGGAGCCAAACCTTTCGGTACTTTCTCAATCAACATTCCCATTGATCAGTCATTCCTCATTTTAACTAAGTGGATACAATAGGATTGGGGCCAAGTTTAAAAGGTGAATACAAGCTCTTTGGAGGATGAGCTCTGATGTGAAATACGGCTGCCTGGCTTTTACTGGAGAAATGTTCTTGCTGCTTGGCAAATCTGCTTTCCGGGGATCACTCCTATCAATGCAGCATTTCTCTGGGGTGCCCAGTTTGCCGAGCGTGTCCCCCCCCGAGTGCTTTACCAAGGGGGAAGAGGAGGTTTAAGGCCAGCCAGCCTCTCGCTGATGATGGGCTGCCCACTGCCCCTTGGCACAGCAGGGCTGCAGCCACTGTCTGCCAGTAATGGCACCGCTTCCTTCCATTCCCGGTTTGCTCTGCTACGAGCCTTGGCAGTTTTCCAGCCTTCTCCATATCCTTTGATTCTTTCAAAAATCAGGGCGATGCAAGCTCACAGGAAACGTAATTTGTTTTTGACACTGATGACACGACCAGGCAGCATAAAACCTTAACCTCCCGACGGAGCTGTCAGCTCTCCTCGACCTGTGATTATTTCTATGCAGGTTATTTTAATCTGTGTGCTCCAAATACTGGCATATCTCCTGCAAACTCTTCTGCTGCAAGCAGAACTTGATGGAGGTGCTTCCAGGCTGTAGGACCCGGCTCCCCCAGACACGTTACCTGCGATCCTGGCACTTCCCCTTAATCTGGCCGCTGCTTTGTGCAACTGCAATTAAAGATGCACGAGGAGTAGCCCTGGCATTAATGTTAATCACCACGATTTCATCCTCAGGAACATGCTGCCAATTCCTCCGAGCCCTGGCTGTTTCAAAGAATAAGAGAGGATTAGGGGGAGACTTGCTCAGCTGATTCTGTTTTTACTGGAGCAAAGTTCCCCACTGGCTGCCGGCAGCCGGGGAAGCGCGCATCGCATTTCCATCTGCAGCCTTCCGCGGGGACGGATCGACGATACTGCAGCACAAAATCTTAATGAGCCAGATGGTCTGTATTCCCGGCTGCACAGGCTGCGCTGCTGGGCAAGGATTACAGCAGTGTGTCCGTGCTGAGGAGAGAAGCTCTGGGAGCTGCGGTGGAGGTACCTGCGTGGCCATGGCCGCGCAGCTCGGAGGTTTCGCTGGGGTTGGATCCTCGCAGCCCGGGGAGGATTCTCCAGCTCTGCTCCGTGTGGGGTGAGCTCACAGCCCTGGGCAGCTGCAGACGGGCTGAGCTCCCACCAAGAGGGGATGTTAGGGGCCAAAGCCACGGCAGAAGCAGATGCAATTAGTAACCCCTCGCTACCCAGAGCCAGCATATTGACTCAGAGCTTAATGAGAGCTCTGCCTTCGTCTGCAGGGAATGGGGACTTCACTGGTGGGAAACAGTGGTAAAGCTTATATCTTTTAAATAAGGCCTTTATTTTCTGATAGACACAGAGCTCCGAGAAATCTGGCAAAGGCTCTGGTGAAATAACTCCGCTTTTGTTTGTGGCATCCCCACAGAAGCATCGAACACATTGGTTCTCAATAGAGCCATGAAAAGTGTTATTGTCTAACAGCTCCGTGTTCTTGATCGAGGGATTATTGATTCTGATTTTGAACTAAAAAAAGTCAGGAGGATTCAATACAGAGGTAGAGCCACTCATTAACTCACTGTTCGTTTGACACAGCAAAGTCAACATCTCCAGCAGAATGGCTTAAAAAGTCAATGTAGGAAGATTTGTACAAGAAGTTGTAGATAAAGATTAAATGCATTTAAAAATGAGCCTGCTAAGAGACAACATGGAAGCCAGAGTGTTATGGGGAAGACAGAGGTGGGGAGGAGCACCGCAGACAGTCAGTGCGTCGATGGGAGCTCTGCGGAACTGCTGGTGGCCAAAGCAGGTTGGGGAGCTGAACACAGCGATGGCGTGGCAGGAGTGATGGGGGGAGAAAAGGAAACCTGCAACAAGAAACAGTATTCCAGAAACCACAAAACCTTAGGTTTATGCAAAGCCCTGGAGTTCTTCTGTGGGACTGAGGAGCTCACTGGCATCAGGACCAGCGAGCAACCGCTGCAGATGACAGAGACCTCTCAGCCACCATCTCTGCCTCCCAGCTCCCCTTCCTGGGGCTGCAAAAGCAGTGGGAAGAAGGACCCAGCCCCAGCTGGCCTCTCCTGTAGCCTTCACGCATCTCTTTCATGCAGAGAACAGCAGAATTTCTCATCCTCCTCACTCCCAAGGTCTCTTGGCACCCTGCTTTCTCCTTGGTGTGCGGCTGAACTTCAACCAGTAACAGAGCCAGGCTACAGGACGTAAACCCGTGTCGCAATCTTGAGCTCTTTCATGTTTGATCCAGTGAACTGCAATGGTAGTACAATTAGGATGGAGGAATTATAACAACATTGAGGGAAGGCCCCAACACTGGCAGCTGCCAGGCTGGAGTCAGCTGTGATGCTGACTCAGCAGTCCAGCCCCGTGGGGTCCCCCTGGACCCCAGAGTCCCACCAGCTTCCCTTTTCTCCCAGCCAGAAATGGCTCCTCAAAATATTCAGCTAGCTGCTTTCCTGTTTGCTCAGGGGTATTTTATATCCGCTTCTCATGAATATTTAGCAATTTGCTTGGACATTTTTGTAAATCAATTTTAACCAAGTGGGGAATATTTTCATAAAACCTATTTTGAACTTGCAAATGCAAGTGTTCATGCTGGAAGCCTCATTAGAAGAATTACAAGTAATATGCCATTAATGTGTCCAACAAAAAGAAATTAATTCTGAAGATGAACTACAAATGAACTTCAGATCAAGAATTGTCTGCAGAAATTACTTGGTGATGAACTGAATAGTGAATACTGGCAATTTGCGACAAGAAAATGAGACAGAATTTATTGAATAAATTATTTGTGGTTTTGCTGTAGTGATGGTCGAGAGACTGTTGGGTTTAGTCTGCCATTAGGACCTGTGCTCTTACTGTAGGAATAAGCTCATTGTTTTCATTTCTTGACCTTTTTTCTGTGATGATTGGTTCATTTTTCAAGATGGTAAGAAATGGACAGAGATAGATGGGAAAGAAAGAGCAACATCGGGTTAAAAACAGCTAGCAAAAGCAAAGATTATTAACCAGAAGATGAGATCCAGCAGCACGAGTTTTATAACCTCGGAGGAACCCCTTGCCCAGGTGTGGTGGGACAGTCCCTGTCACCCATTCCTTCTTCAGAGGCCTCATGTGATAGTGAGTCTACATCTTCATTGCTTTGCTCTATGAGTAGGTAAAGAATTTTTCATTGAAACGATGAAAAACTAAGAGAACACCGATCCATTAGAGAACGGAGCCAGTACCAAAGCAGTGATCTCTGGTGGCTTCCAATACACCGCTCTCCACTGCTGCTTGGGCATTGTCGGCAAGACGTAGCCACACACCCTGCTCAGTAGTTCACACCGCTGCACTTTTATTCTTTTTCAACGCTAAACCAACAATATTTGCCAGGAAGACAAAATCGTGCTCGTGAGCCCGCTCTGCTGCCCCGTTTTGGTGGGTCTGCTGTGGGGGGAAGCGTGGCTTCCCTTCCTCGGTGGTGGGCTGTCAGCACAGAGGTCAGCTCGCTCATGGCAGGCGCAGGCGAAAGTGAACATGAACTGTCTACGCTTCCGAGGGAAATTTTATTTACAGTTTTAATCACCGAGGCGTTTCCCTGCATTTCTTGCATCGCTCCCTAGGTGGCAGATGCTCCCTTACTTAATGGAGTTATTATTCGATCAATATTTTCTTGTATTTGGGTGCGTGCTTCTGGATCCTCATTTACACTTAAAGGTTGAGTAGCAGCGTGTGGCCACATCTTGTCATTTAATCCACACTGAATGGCATCCACATTGGGTATCACCACCCAACACGGCTTCTCCCTTTGGCAGGACTCCTTGAGGGGCAACCCAGGACAGGGGATGGGCAGCAGAGCCGGGTCCAGGGACGGTGTCTGAGCCCACGGGATCTCTGGGACCCCGCTGACCCCAGGGGAGCCTGCGTGCTCGTCCTCAGCCACTGAAGGAGTTCCTGACCAGGGATTTTCACGCCGCTGCCAAGTTTACTCCTCTGTGTGAGGAGCTCTTTGCACTATGAACGGGTAACCAGGGGCTGTCCTCTTACTTGGACAGAAAAGCAACTCTTGTTGTTCCCTACGGAAAACGGCGATTAACAGATCTAGTTAGAGTTAGCAGGGACCCTGCTGCACCCAGTTCTCCAGTCTGTGAGGGGCTTCATGGATTTCAGTAAGGGGCAATTTGCATATTATGAGCATTAGTCTGTTTTCTCCAGATTTATAGCAAACCAGTGCTTCTGAAACACCGAAACAAGCCTGATACATAGAATCATAGAATCATAGAATCATAGAATGTGAGGGGTTGGAAGGGACCTCTGGAGATCATCAGGTCCAACCACCTGCCAAGCAGGACCATGGAATCTAGGGCAGGTCACACAGGAACGCATCCAGAGGGGTCTTGAAAGTCTCCAGAGAAGGAGACTCCACAACCTCTCTGGGGAGCCCGTTCCAGGGCTCTGTCACCCTCACAGGAAAGAAGTTCCTCCTCATGGTGAGGTGGAACTGCCTGTGCTCTAGCTTGCATGGATCTTAACAGACTTAGGGCCAAATCACAGAAGCCGTTACCACGGTTTGTACTAAAAGCCCATGTTTGGACAGTCTCAGCAGAATTATTCTGTGGTGAACGAACAGCACATCCAGGGCTGGACTCATGGATACACCGTCCACACCTTCCAGTGATGGAGGAGCACAGGGACGTGCGTGGCAGGGCTGGGGCTTTTTCTGAATCAGCTGCCTCATTTTATTTACTGAAAACTGTCTCTGTGTACCGTGTCCTTTCAAACGGCACCACACAGATGTATCTGTGATCTTCATAGATGTCACATCAACAAAGAGCAAGGTTCGGTTAAAAACATGAATATAGTCATTTCAGCTCTGGAGTAAATCAGTGTGGCTTCAACAGTCAGCAGAGAGATGCTGATTTACAGACCCCAAGGAGCTTGTCCTATGACTACAAATAGTTTAAGTGAATTGTTGCTACCGTGACAGTCCAGGGATCTGGTGATTATACCAGAAAAAGCGTGCGATTCGTTGGGATGGATGAGCTTTCCCAGCACAGGGCAGTGCGGTGCCTGGAAATGGGCACTAGAACTAAAATGCAATTTTTATTTTCATAAAAGCGGTACGGGATAACGTGCGTTGTAGACTTACCCAGTTACATGCACTCAGAGATCACAGCAGTGGCAAACTAATACCTGCCTTGTTCTGTGCCCTCTGACATTGCACAGCTCATAACAACTCCCCTCTCCATGCCTTGACCACGGGCAGCCGGCCTTCCTGCTCGGCTGGGAGCCTGAAACCAGCCCCTGCAAAGGGGCTTTTGCTCCAAGCCCCGTCCAACCTGGTGTTGAACACACCCGGCGATGGAGCATCCAGGGCTTCCCTGGGCAACCTGCGCCAGGGTCTCACCACTCTCCTAGTGAAGAACTTCTTCCTAATTTCTATTCTAAATCTCCCCTCTTCCAGTTTGAAGCCTTTACCTCTCATCCTGTCACTACAAGCCCTTGTAAAAAGTCTCCCCCAGGTTTCTTGTAGCCCCCTTCAGACACTGGAAGGCTGCAGTGAGGTTTCCCTGGAGCCTTCTCTTCTCCAGGCTGAACAAGCCCGACTCCCTCAGCCTGGCCTTCCAGCAGAGGGGTTCCAGCTGGCTGAGGGCTGTGGTCTTGGGTACGTTAAAGAGCAGGGGAAATCCTCACCAGCAATTAGACAACAGGGAAATGTGAAATGGTCAAGAACGTTTTTCTGAACCTTTCTACTTTTTCCCAGTAAGAATCAGCCTGTGTTTTTCTGACTGCAAATATAAACCAAGATTGACGAACGAGCAAATCTCTGGTTCACGTGCAACCATTTCATGTTGTTCTGAGCTCATCCTGTGCCCTGGCTTTCTTTGAGGGATCCACGTTTGGGAGTGGCTTCTCTTCTCCTCTTAGCCTATAAAATACTTCAAAAACAATAATTTAATATGTAGTTCAAGGTTATGGACTATCTTTGTATCATTCTTATCTCTGAGTTTACTTAACACTAAGGCTACCAACGTAAAATCATCCATTATGCCTGAGACTTTTATTAGCTGCTAATCTAAGAGAAGATAAAAGAAAAGGGAGAGGAGTTCAAGCAGAGGGATCTGCGAGTGTGCCAGGCAGCACTGGGGTGGGGCTGGGCTGGACTCGTGGTACAGCGAGTACCCTTCTCTTAGATCTTGGAGCAAACCAGGTGGTGATAGCTCAACCCAGACCCGGGAGCCCCTTTCCATAGAGCTGTGCTGAGGTTCTTCAGTGCCCAGCGCTGATGTTCTGAAGACTTTCACTGACACTCATGACTGGATCCGTATTTACTCCCACAGGGAACAAAATGCTCCCGCACCCTGTGAGGCAACACAGCGATGCTCGTGGCCCACGTGATGGGAGGTGCCCCCCAAAAATCACCCTCTTGACCCCCTGCCCTGAAAGGCATCTAGGCCACGTTTCATGCCGTGCATTATTTCAGTTTTAACCTATTAAATCCCCACCAGAACTGATAAAATATCCGGTGTATTTACGCAGTTCTCTGAAACAGAGCAGGGGAAGCTTTATAAAGTATATTTACTGCCGTTATTATGTGCGCTGTTCTCAGGGCACGGGGGACTCAGAAGTAGCAGCCAGTAACATACGTGTCAGCTTGCGGGTTGTCGCGCGGGATCGCAGCCAGCACAGCCCTTGCTTTTGGCTTTCTACAGCCCCGTGTTCGGTTCGAAGCGGAGCTGGGCACCAAGGATGCCGTCGGTGCAGGAGAGGAGGTACCAGCAGGTCGCTTGGGCAGGTGACGGGGTCTCTGTCCCCCTCTATGCTCCCAGCCTTTTGGGTTTTCTTTCTTTTTTAACCAACTTGTTTTTCCTTATTTTGATCAAGACTTTAAAACCTTATGCAATCCTACGTACAACCATTTTAATTAAGACCAGCAGTGCACTTTGAAATCCTCAGATAAAAGGCAGCCTATAAATGCAACAAATTCCATTTCCGAAAGGAGTTAGGCAAGATAAGAAAAGTTCCAATCCCCATATTTGCATTTTAAGGAAGTTTGAAGGATCTGGGGCCAAAGAATATTCTAGAATATTTTTAGACCTAGGCATTTTGCTTTTATTACTCAGGTCAAAGCAACCCTCTGTGCACCCTTCACCTTTGAGGTGTTTTGTCTCTACATTTTGACTTTGGCTTTACAAGTCCACCACTTTATAATGTAGGTAATGAGTTGAGCGGAGTGTGGGTATGTGCCATGTGCACACACGGCTGTATGTCTAGTTTGACTTTAGAAACAAAGAGGGAGCTTCCAGTGCTGCAAACCCTTCCGCATGCACTTAAACATACGTAATTAATGCCTTGGAGATTACTGAAGGAAAACAAAATGCATTCCCGCAGCCGATGGGGACCATGCACTCACATTACCAAAGCAAGATAAAATAGAGATGTTTGTCATATAAACGGTCAGCTGAGAAATTCCCAAGTAAGTAAACACAGAGGAAAAATTGCAATTTTTTTCCAGTGTCCATTTTGCTTTCGGTGTAGGTTTGTTTAATGCAATTTTTTAGAGTCATTCTGGAATACTCAGAGGCAGGGGGTAAATTCAGGGGAATTAAATAAGCACAGGTTCCTGCGATTCCTGTGTCAAAACCTTTTTGGGGTGAAACGCTGAAAGCCTGGGTAGTCCTAACAGACACACGGAGAAGGTCCTTGGCGTGGCTGCCTCAGCCTTGTAGTGCTTGTTGTCTGCAAACAAGTACATTAATATTGCAGTGATTTATCTACTGGAGAATGAGGTTCTCGCCGGATTGCAGAATGCATCTGGGCCAGCCTAATGAGCACATTCTTCACCATCAGAGAGGCTGTGGAGGGCTTGCAAATATTTTAGACATGATTCACAGAGCCAAAAGGTCTTGTTTACTGATATGCTATTTATACCTAGCTCAATTAAACCTCTTCGGAAAAAAAAAAAATCAAGGATGCCAGCACTGGCAGTGCTGTTGGAAGTGAGTATCTCCTCATTAAACAGGTTAGAGAAACACCATTAATAATTTTGATAGATTCTTTCAGGCATATTTCTGCCCTAGTCCTCATCCAGCTGCGTCAGGTGTCCTAGATGGTGGGATTCTGGCAGCAGATGAGACCAGCTGGAGTGTAACCATGTCCTGGTATCAGCTGGACTCAGGTGCTGCATCCCCGGGGATGAGCTTTGTCCCGTTAGCCCAACCGTCACCCTGCCAGGAGGTGAGCTGCCAGCAGCGCCCAGGCTGCAGCGCACCAGCCCTGCAGGGCTAGCATGGGGGGCTCTGGGGCAACCACCCCCGAGGCAGGGACAGGTCTGGACCACCTCCTGAAACCCAAGACCTGCGGCTCCCTCCTTGGAGCGACACTCTCATGTCAAGGTGTTTATGCTTGGCCTGGCTCCCTCTCAGCACCTGGCAGAAAAAGAATCGCTAATTTTCGGTGCTTGGCCTTTGGGGATGGGCACGGAGCAGAGGGTGGTGTGAGCTGCGAGGGGCATGGCGAGGACATGAGGAAGAAACCCAGAGGGACGTGCAGGAAGCAAGGGGCTCTGCTGAGGTCAGAGCGGGTCCCACAGGTCCTGACTTCCTAAGCTAGAAAAGAGGTAAATCGCCTGAAGGTCCCGTTCTTTGTGTTGGTGGCAGGCTTGGAGAGAGAGAGATGCCTCTTTGAAGAGGAAAGCTCAGCAATAATTCATACCATCTGAACCTCAGTTTCCTGGAAATACAGGTCTTTCGGGCCTGATGGTTAAAAATATCTGAACTATATAGAATCATGGAATCATATTGGTTGGAAGAGACCTTTAAGATGGAGTCCAACCATTAAACCAGCACTGCCAGGTCACCACTAAACCACGTCCCTCAGCACTGCAAAGTGCTATTTCCTGGAGCCTTCGCAGTGGAGTTAAATACTCGCCTTGGGGTTCACATTAACATGTGCAGATTCTTTCTGGTACTTGAAGCAGCTGAGCCTTTGAAGGTGTCTCCTTGTCCAGTGTGGCCACACCTTGTTCAACCCCTCAATCAAGAGCAAGAAGCTTGTGAGATAAGCGTGGACGTTCTTGTGGCACCGAGTCCTAGGAGCATCGATATAAAATACTCAGATGTAAATTAGTGGTGGAAAGTAAGCACAACAGCCTTGATAGAACACTTTAAAATTATGAACCCATTAAGTAATAAAGGTTGTGTTCCCTTAATACACTATTAACAAATCTCAGACCATCATACCTTTAAAAAAATGTACTTCAGTCAAGTGGAAAGCAGCCTAATGTGGATTTGGAAAGAGGCTGGGAGTGCAACAAATTATAAATGCTCTCTACTTTATCAGCATTACAGAGTACTATTAATTTTAAAAATAGCTTTTAAAAACATACATGGCATACCATAATGGAGATGGCCGTGTTTCAATACATCATCCTGATGACTCTTTCCACAGCAATGAGTTACGCAGACGCGCCAAGCTCCGCTTTGCAAATATGGTATGTACCGTGCTGCAGCTGGAAGTTAAAAAAAGCCCGTTTGTCTTTCGATTCGGGATTGTGCTCTGCTGGGACTTCCGAGCACGAGCGCATACGGACGTGCCCTGGGCACGTCAAAGGCCGGGACGCTCCCTCCCACCACCTCTCTCTCGAGGAAGCTCCATCCCCAAAAAATTTCCGTTGTTCATTATCCCCGTAGAGAGTTGGAATCAGCCCGCTGACACGCATTCTGAATGATTAAAAATAAAGATGTTAGTGGAAAATGCTAATGTAGCTGAGTAGCTCCTTTAAAATACTTTGTCTATAAAAGTTTTCAGCGCTAATTGGCGTGAGCGTCCTTAGAACGGTGCGTTACGGGCTGGCTAAATGATGAAGGAGGTGGTTACCATAGCAAGGACTGTTTTTATTGACTGCTTAAAGGAAAGAGACACATAAAACCATCACTGAGGCCAGAAAATGAATTAGAAAAATCCCTGGGTAGCTCTAACTTATGCCCGAGTTTGCTCGCTTGCCTTTTTCTTTTTTCCTTAGACTGCACGCTTCTCTACTCCTCATAAAACAGCGATCACGGGTATGACAGAACTCAGACCCCTTTGGGCAGCCCTCAAAGGCTGGGATAGAGCTCTGCCTTCTCCCAGGCTGGAAGGGCCCCAGCGTCCTCAGAGCCCCCGTCCCCAGGCTGCCTGCTCGGCCTGGGACGGGCAGGACATGGTCCAGTGGTCATGGTAGTGTTGGGT
Organism: Eurystomus gularis; assembly: GCA_013400335.1. NCBI lineage: Eukaryota > Metazoa > Chordata > Aves > Coraciiformes > Coraciidae > Eurystomus > Eurystomus gularis. The sequence continues at coordinate 553,138 of VZZY01019626.1, read as the reverse complement.
TGATGGTCTTTTAGAGGTCTTTTCCAACCTTAATGATTCTGGGATTCTGTGATCCGTGCTGCCACGGGGACAGAGGTGGCAGTGCCAGGTCATGCTGGACACACAAAGAGCCTCAGAGAAGACCTCCACTGTGGATACAATGCTGAGCATGAGAACAGAGCCAGAGGTTGTGTCATTGAAGGCATCAGGAATATACACTTGGGCTTCACTCACACGTGGCCTCTTTTGCAGGCACATGAACTCCAGTTCAAGGGCTCTCTTTGGCTGTCTCACAGAATCACAGACTGGTGGGGGTTGGAAGGGACCTCTGGAGATCATCTCGTCCAACCCCCCTGCCAAAGAAGGTTCACCCAGAGCAGGTTACACAGGAACGTGTCCAAGCGAGTTTTGAAAGTCTCCAGGAACGTTTTTAAACATTCCTAACTTTTTGTGCCCAATATTTACCTGCAGAACTATCTTGTCACTTTCCTTGCAGAGGAGAATATTACTTACAGAGCATCTATGTGCTGCATTAATGTGTTCCCTCGTCCCGTTTTATTATCCCCAATTTAATCACTATTTACTGGTTCCGTAATTGAACCCACAAGACCAGACCTCACTAAAAGGCAGAAGATTTGTTCTCTAAATGATAATGATCAGACACTAGCTCAAGCTGTAACAATAAGATTAGCAAAGTCATTTCTTATGTTACTTTTCTAAAAGCTGGATTTGTCCACCTAGAAACGGCAAACTCCATTTAGCATCTACTGGTCTGTCCAACCTCCTTCCTCCGTGCCTTCGCTCCTGCCTTTCTCCCGGCACACGTCGACTGAGCTGATCTGGTTTTGTCGGCCGCTGGGGACACCAGTAACTGAACGTGGCTCTGTGCTCTTCCCTGCCAGCTCCAGTGACATGGATTTGGAGCTGCACTGTCATATTCTTGGTCAAAGGAGTATCAGTCCCAAAACCACCTCTCTTCGTAACGCTTCTGTAGCACTCTCTCTTGCCGCTGACGTTGATGGGATTATACAGATAAATAATTCTGCTGGAAATGTGCTGTATAAACCTCTGTAATGGCAGGTACGAGGAAATTCCTTTCTCCAGATTTCCTTGCACGTGCCGCTGTGCAGCGCGGAGCCATCCGTCTGGCTCCGTCTGTGGCCGATGGCCACATTCCAAACCGGGTTGTGAACGTGTGTGTGTGTGTGTCAGGCTCTGACGGATGGACACGCACAAGGGCTACGATAACCATCGCCAGCAATTCTTTTCTTTTCTCTTCTTTTCTTTTCTCTTTTCTTTTTTCTTTTCTTTTCTTTT
>VZZY01019626.1:540230-551767 GCA_013400335.1 Eurystomus gularis | reverse complement strand
TTTCTTTTCTTTTCCTTCCTTCCTCTCTTTGTTTCTTTCTTCCTTCCTTCTTTCCTTTCTTCCTTTCCTTCCTTCCTTCCTTTCTTTCTTCCTTTCTTTCTTTCTTTCTTCCTTTCTCCCTTCCTTCCAGATCCTCCCAGTACTTCATACACAAGTCCAATATCCAACAGCACCTTCTCCAGATTACAGCACAGACCACCATGTGATCCGTGCCTCCATAAAAACAGCTTTAGAGTTCCTCATCCCCGATACCACCGCCGTGGACACCTGATGCACTCCCTGATGCCAAACACTTCCAGCAGAGTCAGGTCTGGGGTGAAGGCCGCTCCCCTCTCACGTTGTGCCGGTCGTGCGTCGTGTCCAGGCTACACCAGCCTTGTAGCAGGTCAGAGATTGTCGTTACCTCACGTCCAGAAGAAGAGCGTGAGTCAGCATCAGCACCAGCTGGGTGCTCATCTGTGCTCTGCAGCAAATCTGTGCCTTGGGTCCTGTGAAAGGACCTGGACTTTGTGTCGATGGTGGTGGAGGCCCTGCCCGCGGAGCAGATGAGGTCTGTTTGGGTAGGATCCAGACGTGCTGCGTTCTGTGACATCATTCTCTCACTCCTCCTGCGATGCTGCGATCAGCTGCCATTATACAAGAGTGTTTCAACTCTGTTCATGATGCGGAAAAATGTTCCGCACCATCGTTCTGAGAGTAGCTGAAATGAAACACAATTGTTTCTGCTTCAAGCAAATGAGAAGAGACTTTTGATTTTGCACATCGCTGGGTTCTACATTTTGGCACTGTTTATTCCACTGAGCCTACACTACAGAATTAAGATATTAATATATTGGCGTTGTTTAGTTGGTACCTTGAGCGTGTCCCTCATTCATGTGAATTTCACAGGAGGGAGATGTTTCAAACACCCGATCAGGGAACAGAAATAACTTAATCTTTTAAAATCAGAGACATGCTCTCCCTTATTCCCAGTGACAGGTTTCAGTGCCGCATCCCTCAGAAATCACCAGCAACGTGCTCAGCATGTCAGTGGTCCCATGTCCTCTGTTCAGCACCTCTGGCCCTGCCTCTCGGCTCCACTTCCAGTTTCCCAGTTCAGCTCTCCCACCTTTCCCTGTTTCTGGGCTGGTTTTCCATCACCTTCCCAGCGCCCTGGGGGTAAAGGAGAGAGAGTGGGGGCTTGGGCGTTGGGGTGCAGGCTTGTTCAGGCGGGTTTGTTAGGAAACGCTCTGCTGGGAGAGCCCAGAGGTGATTCATAGAGATCTCAAGCAGTAGTTTACACCTCCCAGAGTACGTTGTGCTGTGAGCAGCCTTTGCTGCCTTCCAGCAGTGCTCCGGTGGAGAGAATCACCCAAGAGGTCTCTGAGACAATTTAGATGGAGAGAAACGAGTGTGATGAGGAGAAGTAATGGTTTTACAGTGTCCCCACGTCTCGACTGGGGACTGGCAGACCTCAGGTCTGCTTTCCCCCTCCTGCAGCCTTCCGAGTTTTCATGACACTTGCTATGGGGAGTGTCTGACCCTGCTCTTCATACGTCCCCATGGCCAGTGACCAAACTGACTGAAATCATGAGGGCTCTTGTTGGGAAGTGTCATTTGCAGAAGTGCTTCTCTCCCGTCCCGCCTGTCTGGACAGAGACGTGTTTTAATAACCCCTCCATCGCGATGCTGATTCAGCCTGGGACTCCTCAAAGCCGCCCTGAGCCAAAGCAGGGCATATTTTCCAGTGACAGGTCAAAAGAGTTACAGCTCCTTAAATCAAATTAGCAGACAGCATCCGAGGGGGAGCCTCTGCGAGATGAACGAGCTGGCAGTTCTTAGAGAGTAACAACGAGGTAATAAACAAGATTAACACAAAACTAATGGAGGAATGGAGATAAATACAGGGAATGTCCATGTAATGTCGGAGGGGGTTGCATGCCAGACTTCTGGCAACGTGTTTGAGACAGGAGTAGGTAACTCGTACCTACTAAATCACAGCCATAAATCCTACGCTGTGTTAGCAGAACGTGAATGATCCACTCTGAAATGAATGGGAAGAAGAAAGGGAATTCACTGCTCATGATAAAAAGAGCTGCTAACCTAAGCTGCTCCTTTTTGTTCGAGCCAGGTTTGGAAAGGCTCTTCAGCTGCCTGATGATGCAGGTGGGGGTGAACATGGCCTTCAGTCCTCCGCTTCATAAAGATGAGCCCTGAAGAAGCCCATGTGCTCGGAGTGCTAGAAAAACTGCTCCTGTAACTGTTGTCTTGAAAAAAAAAGAGGAACTTTATACTGGCAAGTAAATTCTGAATTATGTACCAAGACCAAAAGGAGGTGAAAATGGCACGTTCCTTCCCTGCCGGTCTGAGCAGATCCCTTTCGAAAGCTAAGGCAGCCTACACCAACCCATGGACCTGCAACAAAGAGCTTTCAGCGTGCCAGATGTCCTGGTACAGTCTGAAGTGCTAGTCGGTTTTGGTTAAACATTAATTAAGGGAGTTTTTTGGTTAATAGATGGGTTTATTACTAACAGCAGTGCAAAAGGCTCTCCCAAGGAAAAGATGAATTTGTGGCTACAGCACAAGACTGAACTTTGGCAGCTCCGATGCAGAATTGTGAGCAGAACTTGTGAAGTTCCTTGTCCTTCAAACTTATTTACATTAAATCTGGGTAAGGGGTGATACCTTTTATTATGTGACCTGACACACTTGTAAAAAGGAGCCAAGCTTTCGACCTGACAGACTTCCTCAGCTCCCAGCTCTACCCACTCCGCAGGTTCCCGCTGTATCTGTGGGTCTGTCTCCAGGTTCACCTTCTCTCCACAAACCTTCCTGCCTTCTGACCTCACACCATCAGAGTGTAACGAGAGGATTCTTCCCCTGCTCCTCTGGAGCTATCGAGTGTGACGGTGCAAAGACATGGTCCCAGTCCAGCACGTCTCAAGTACATTTTTATTAGGGTCCACATCTGGAGAACAATGAAAGAGGAGCTCAAAGGGCTGTGGAGTGGAGAAAAGCCTGTGGTGCAACGTTCTGAGCTCGGCCTGAGACCTGCAGAGCTGCCGAGCTGCTGCTGCCGGCACAAAGGCGATGATGGGCGCTGGGAGAGCAGGGAGGGACACAGAGCTGGTTGCACAGGAGCCATCCTGGAGAACGGGCTTGCAAAAGGCAGAGCTGGTCCTGTGGAGCGGGGCTCACGTTTCAGGCACGTAAGCTCATACTTGGATTGAAGTCCTTTGGTGGTGCTCGGTGCCCTCACAACCATTTGAGCAAATAATGGAAACTATTACATTTGTGATTTCGTCTGCTGCTCTGGAGCGGCCCGCGTGGTACAGACATGCCTTTCATTTTTAAGTGCTGCGTGGTTTCGGCTTGCAAGAACATTTGATAAACTGTAGCTAAACTATAGGGAAATAAATATTTTCTTTCAAATCCATAGTTGTTTTTTGAACTTGTGAGCAACCAGTTAAGCTAGATGGATTTAGAAAGGCCCTACAGTGTTTTTCTGTTGAAATACCACAAGATAAACACCGTTTTTCTTGCGTCCCTGAAGAAACAAGACAGCCCAGGGTAGCATAAAATTTTCTTTTACGTCCTTCCAACAATGGCACATTTCTTCTTGTAGAGGCTGATTAATATTTATTACTGTAGTAAATGGCAACTTAAATACATGCTGGCGGTTCTGCAGTATATCATTAATTTAAGAAAACAGGACACCTAGCATCGACCTACCATGGACCCTTCTACAGTGAATAATGGTGGTGGTACGGCAACCTTTTAAAAGGAAGCAACGTGGTACCGGTTTAAGTGGCACCACGTTACCACGCAGAAGCAGAACGTTCCCACCAGTACGTACGATTACGGGGGCAATCAATAAGTGAGGTGCCTCCAGTTATGCACCACAAAGGGCAACAAAAATATAAGAAAAGTGGGAAAACCGTCACAAACTGAACATGAAAATTAGCGTTCTCCTGAGAAAGGATACTGAGAGAAGTCCTTCACCGGTCCCGGGCACAGGGGTGGATTCGGCGGGGCTGGCGGGCATCGCTTTGCGCTTCGCAAAAGCTACTCTTAAATTCTGCCAAAAGGGGGGTTGAGGTTGGAGCTGGGAGAGAGACTTTTGGGGCTGATTTTCAATGAAGAAGATACTTCGCAGAGGAGGAATCTTTGTTTTCGAGTATTTTTCTGTGCAAGATTCCCAAGCTGTTTTCAGATGTGCCTTTTGGAAAATCAAGAGAGGACTCCTAGTGTCAAAATGAAAAACTATTTAAAGCATAAAACTACATGCCAGACTCTGAAGAGCAGCATCCGATGGGTTAGTTCTACTTTTTAAATGGTTCTGCTTTTTAACTGCGATGATCTGGAAAATTCCTTTTGTTACTTTTGTGTTCTTGCACTTCTAAGAGTTCTCACTCTGGTAGTAACGGTCTCAATGCCCTAACAGCTCAGTCCGCAGACAAAGACGACTCAGACAGACAGAGATGGACCCATGTGGAGCGGGTGACACAGATACTCGATGCAGGACCAAGCTAAGGCCACTGCTTTATTTGCACGTACCTGAGATGCGTGGTAAGGAGCCAGGGTTGTTGGACCGACACATCTCTGCCGTTTGTAGGCTAAAAGATTTACAGCCCTGACCAACCCCTCCTGCTCCAGGATGGCTTCGCCATGGCTCAGGCACCACGACTGGCTCCCATGGTCATGATCTCTAATGACTGGTCTTTGCTCTACCCCTCTCATTATCTCCACTGCCTTTCCAACCGCATGACTGGCCAGTGCGCCTCGGATCCATCTGCTAACCTTCCACATCCACATACATCAGCTAAATACACCCTGGGAAATCCATTCCAGGACATTTCTTGGTTTCTCTGTGTACGCCCACAGCTTTCTCAAGAGCTTTTGCCTCATCTTGATTCAACTTCCTCCCTTCCCAGATCCCCAGGTGGGATAAAGCCCCTCCTTCCTTGGCAGGGCGGCCAGCTAGAGATGAGGATGTGATCCAGTGGTGGAGATGGGACGTGGCAGCCCCATAACACTCTCTGCTCTGGGTGAAGCCAATGCCAGCCATGGAGCTTTGCCCATCATCATGGTGCTGGTCCCTCAGGAGCCCAGAAGCAGGTCCAGTGGCTGCTTTGGCTTCACATAGAGGCTGGTTGTGCCGGGCAGCCACTTCCTGATGGGTCCATCTGAACTAGAACAACCTCCTCTGAGCAGCGTGGCCAAGGCAAAAGTAAAAAAAAAGGGTGAAAAGGATGATTCATTTTCTTCATAAATGCTATATGTCATTTCTTACTTTATAGGTGGGCTTGCAGAGCTCAGAGACTCAGACCGATACACAACTTTGAGAGCTTTACTCACTACAAATAATCTTTTGATGATGAAACCAACTGCATAAAGCTTTGGAAGAAAGACCTTGCATGAATATAGCCAAATTAGGAAACCCATATCGTAACAGCTGTGTTCATAACCACATGTATTGCCGGTTTATTTTTCAATCGACATGACTGCATCTATTTTTGACTACAAACTACATGACTCATTTGATCACCACCAGTGAAAAAAACATAGTATGTTGCCACAAAATATTTCCTAAGGTTGATGCGGTATTTTTTTTTTCTCTCCACTGCAATCATATATCTCTTTACAACCAACCACGGGCAAAATCAGCATATACAGGAATTTGGCTCGTTTTATTCAAGAACCAGTACAAAAGGAGCCGCCGGGATTTTGTTGTCATTTGTCGGCCTTTTGGTTAGTTTCTTCCATTTATTTTTCTGTCTTTTCCCTTTAGCTGCGTTGCTCTGATTGAGATGAAAATTTCTTCAAATGTATTTCAACCAAATCCGCAGTTTTACTACTACGTTCATGGCAGAGGGGCAAAAGATTAACCAAAAGCAGCTGCGGAACAGTGTTTTCTACTTCATTTATCCCTTTATGTTTGTACAAAAGAGAAAAATTGAAAATTGGCCAAGAATGTAATACCACAAATTCTCTCACTGGAAAACGCAGCAGAGTTTGCAGTAATCCCTTTAACCGTAGCATCAGCTCCTTGCTCTGCAGCGCACAAGCTGCTCTCAAAGGCTTGATGCGGAGCCCGGCTTGCCGGGGCCGTGGTGGTCCTCACCCACGTGTCAGGCTCCAGCTACTTCACGGCATCAGAAATATTTGTCGTGGTTGGCCATTTCTGCTGTCTCTGGGCCAGATTTGCACTTGCATCAGTCAAGGAGCAAGTCAAGCAGCTCTTTTAAATTGCTAGTGTCAGTGTGGCTCTGCCTCGGGGGCAGAGTGACGTGGATCTGCTCTGCAAGGCTCAGGTCAGCTCCACCAGCCCAACAGCACCAGCCTTCTCATTAACCACCACAGTCAACTTCTGCTCAGGGTTTCGCTCTCCTCTCTGCAGCCAGGCCTTTTACTTCTTCACACCAAAGCAGGTCAGCATCAGTTCCAGGTGGAAATTTGGCCTTTTCCCTGCTGTGGGATTCCTGAGGAAATCAAGACATTCTGAAGCCGACCTTTCTGCTCCCCAGCGCTGCCTCTCTCCTGCAGCGGGCTTCAGCCCTGTTAGTCTGACCTGAACATGCCTGGTCTCTCTGGCCCCCTCACCTTGCTCCATGTCACCTCTCCACCTTCCCTGGGACTTGATCCCTTGCCCCGAGAAGCCCAAGCAAGGAGAGGGGCTGGGATCAGGGCAAGGCACCAGCACTTGTCCCTGCACAGACACAAGGGCAGGGAAAATGAAGTTGCAGCTCAATGATCGGTCTCTCCTCAGTCCATATGGCTGATCATAGAATCATAAAATCATGACTTGTTTTGGCGGGAAGAGACCTTTAAGCTCATTGAGTCCGATGGTTAACCCAGCACTGCCAGGGCACCACTAAACCATGGCCCTCAGCACCTGCTGAGGTTGCTTAACTTGATGATCTGAAAGGTCTCTTCCAACCAAAACGATTCGATGAGGATAAAGCCTTTGAGCCAAGCTTGCCAGCCCCAGACACAGCCCTGCGGCACAGGCGGGAGCCGGGCTTGGCCAGCGGGCTCTGCCGAGGCGAGCTCCAGTGAGAACATGTGGGGTTTGGGAAGGGGCAGGGAGGACGTGGGCTTCACTCTCCACATTCAGTCAGAAGGGCTTGGAAGTGGCTTGCTCCATTCTTCAAAGCCACGGCTGAAACAACACGAGTGGCAGGAAGCTAAATGAGGAATAAAGCTGCAAACTCAGCTGAGTTAGACCTTCAAAATCCATCTTCGAACGTACGGATTCTGACCTGAGAAATGGGTATTGCTTAAGTCTCTGTAAATCACAGAGAATGATCCTCCAGGAGAGCCGGCCCTCCACAGATGACCTAATACGTCCTTTCCTCCCCTGTCCTCAGTGACTCCACTAAACTTCTGACCTTGCAGACCAACAAAGAGGAACTCAAAGGAGACGGGAGGTCTGGCTGCACCTTCAGCATCTCGCCAGCAGAGGCGAGGAGCTCTGCTAGGCTCAGAAACGCTTACCAATGCCAACCTCTTACTGCCATTCCCTCAGCCAACAGCTGCCTTTCTGTCCATGGCACAGACCTTCAGAGTGCAGCCAACTGCTGGGTGCACGTCAGGAAGCAATAGATGGTGACACCTCTGTGGGGATCGTTTTGTCCTGATAAAAGCTGCCGGTGAATCAACAGGAAGTTGAAATCCCCGTTTCTCATAATTGAGCATCTTTCCTCTTCGTCGGCAATTTACGGAGGATGACTACTACGGAGATTTAGCTGTGTTTAGTCACGGCATGGTTTTGTCTCTTCCTAGCAAAGAGCTAAGTTTAGCGCAGACTCATTATTCAGAGGCCGTCAGTGCTCACTGGCCTTGGCATCCTTCCCGAGGTGCAGCTTGAGCAGCCAGGTCCTCCTCGGAGCCGACTTTAACTTCCCTTCACCTCTCCCCAACTGCGCTTCGCTCTGCTTCATGACCTGCCGTGACGCGGGAGCCAAACCCACCCCCGCAGACAACGCTGAGGGTTGTTTAGTTCTGATGATGGGCTGAATCCTTCAGAAACCTGGGAACGGCACCGGTCACCATCCGGCCTGGCTGAGCTCCCCGTCTCTGGGAGCAGCCGCTGTCAGGTGCTTCTCAAGGGGGTTCTGAACTTCAGAAATAAACTGCCCTTGATACAGTGCCTCGCTCTGGCCACGCTCAGCTGTCGGCTTGTCACGATTTATTTCTGTTATCATAAATTACAACAATTCCGGATGTATTTCATTTCAAGTATAAGCATCTAGGATGTTTTAAAATCTTTGTCTAATCTTGGTTATATTATCTTCCAATATTAAGAAACCATGGAGCCTAATTACACGCTGTCAAGCACCGCTTCCATGCTGATGAAAAGCCTCTGCTCCATGGGGAGAGCCTGGTCCTTGCCCTGGCACCCTCAGCCAGCTGTGATTTCAGACTAAAACCAAGAAAAAACAATGAAAAACCCCCAAACCAGCACTTTTGTATGTAATGTCTCCCCAAAACATGGATTTGCCACCCACAAACTGATGGCTTTCTCTCCATGCTTGTCCCAAGCACGACTCTCAGAGTGCAGGAGCGGTGGTGGGACCTGTCCCTGGGGCTGGGTGACAGCAGGGCAGGGCCACCGCTCCCCGCTGGGTCCTGGCCTGTCACCCCGTGCCTCGTGGCTCCCAGAAATCCCTTTGTAAGTTCTTTCCTATTTCCCAGGTTGCCAGGTGCGTGTGCGCATCGGAAAAGGGAGGTAATGTCACCCCGTTGCCATTTCAAATGTCTCCTGGGGCTGCCAAGCCCGTCACGGCATGGGCTTGAAAAACAATATCCCTGCCCCGGTCCCTCTGCTCGCTCCCAACATGCCTCTGGAAGGTCAGGTTCAAACGCCCTCCCCAGAGGGACATTGTCTCTCTAGAATTTCCCTTCTGTCTTTGCTTTTTAACCCGGATTTCTTTGGTGGATGTTTAAATACCTCTCCTAAAACACCGCAGCCATCTGCTCTGCGTTGGGCAAGTCCCCGCTCTGGCGGGGCCACCAGCCCCATTTGCTGCATCAGGCCAGTATGACCCACGTGTCTCCATCCCAGTCATTGCTCGTGAACAGAGCAGATCCCTTCCCCCGGGCTGGATCCTGGGAGGCACCAACTGCTCCGTAGAATGATGTTGTCACTGGCCCTGGGTGATTTTGAGGCACCGCTGGAGAATTCAGCCACCCGGCTGCCCCTGAGGCTCTGTGCAGATTTACCCCCCTCTGCACAGACCCAGGCAACACATCCCATTGCTGGAAGCACCAGAAAGTCCTTAACTTCTTCTGTAGGCTGAGGAACCGTGTAAGAACCAAGGTGCAGAGTGTGGCTGGAGCATGGATGGTAAATGCAGGAGCCTGTGGTGTGTTCCCAGTCTCCTCCCAGTGAGGCACCAGCCTTCACCACCAATCCCTCATTTTCCTGTCCACACGGGTGCTGTAAATTGTATTCCTTCATTCCAGAAAAGCATGTCCAGGTGCTGGGGACAAAATGCAACGTCAGCTCTCCTAAATCCTGCCGGGGTCACACGTGGAAGCCGATGAGCCAAAGGGACATAACTAACCGTGAAGCCTCTCAGAAGCCGAGCACAGGTCACTGGGAACCCGGGGCGTCTGTTCCCGTTCCCCGCAGGGATGTGCACAAGAAATCTTGAGATATTGAATCAACACCGAGGTTTAGGATTTTTATTAATTCTCAAATTACGGTTGTAAGGAGACAGTCCGTTCCCGGGCTGTGGCTGCGTGCCCTGCTCCTGGTAGCTCTGCTTTGACCACAGGACATAAGGAGGCAGCTGGGTCTGGTTGTTGTTCTTCCAGAACAGGTTTTTCCTGGACTCGGGCACGATGAGGACGGGAGATCGGTGGGGGACAGCGGAGAGGGGGGAGAGAGCTGGGAGCGGTGGAGCCCTCTTGACCTCACCTGCACAAAGGGGCTTTGTGCTGGACCTCCTGCGCAGAACAGGAGCAGGCAGGAATGTCTGCTGAAAGCTGTAAACATTTGTTTCACCATTCCATGTGAAAAAAAAACCCCAAAGGCGATAGGCTGTCACTCAACACTTAACCTACATTGAAATAAGGAGAGAAACACGGTTTTGGACGGTTTCTTCTGCTAAAAACATTCCATATCTGTCTCCTGTGATAAACTGCCCCAGCAGAGCCCTGCGGGACGCGGGAGATCTGCTTCGCTGCGCTCGGTGTCAGAGCCTGGGGCGGCGGGACAGGGGGACAGCGGGGCAGAGGGACAGAGGGACAGCAGGACAGAGGGGCAGAGGGACAGCGGGACAGTGGGACAGCAGGACAGAGGGGCAGAGGGGCAGAGGGACAGAGGGACAGGGGGACAGAGGGACAGAGGGACAGTGGGACAGCAGGACAGAGGGGCAGAGGGGCAGAGGGACAGAGGGACAGGGGGACAGAGGGACAGAGGGACAGTGGGACAGCAGGACAGAGGGGCAGAGGGGCAGAGGGACAGAGGGACAGGGGGACAGAGGGACAGAGGGACAGTGGGACAGCAGGACAGAGGGGCAGAGGGGCAGAGGGACAGAGGGACAGGGGGACAGAGGGACAGAGGGACAGTGGGACAGCAGGACAGAGGGGCAGAGGGGCAGAGGGACAGAGGGACAGGGGGACAGAGGGACAGAGGGACAGTGGGACAGCAGGACAGAGGGGCAGAGGGGCAGAGGGACAGAGGGACAGGGGGACAGAGGGACAGAGGGACAGTGGGACAGCAGGACAGAGGGGCAGAGGGGCAGAGGGACAGAGGGACAGGGGGACAGAGGGACAGAGGGACAGTGGGACAGCAGGACAGAGGGGCAGAGGGGCAGAGGGACAGAGGGACAGGGGGACAGAGGGACAGAGGGACAGTGGGACAGCAGGACAGAGGGGCAGAGGGGCAGAGGGACAGAGGGACAGGGGGACAGAGGGACAGAGGGACAGTGGGACAGCAGGACAGAGGGGCAGAGGGGCAGAGGGACAGAGGGACAGGGGGACAGAGGGACAGAGGGACAGTGGGACAGCAGGACAGAGGGGCAGAGGGGCAGAGGGACAGAGGGACAGCAGGACAGAGGGACGGTGGGGTATGGGCATGGTGGGACAGCAGGACCATGGGACAGTGGGACAGCAGGACAACAGCTCAGTGGGACAGGGGGATGGCAGGACAGCGGGACAAGATGGTGGCAGGACAGGGGGTCAGGAGAACAGTGGGACAGAGAGGCAATGCGACAGCAGGACAGAGGGACAGCGGGACACAGGGACACAGGGACAGCGGGACACAGGGACAGCGGGACACAGGGACAGCGGGACAGCGGGACACAGGGACAGCGGGACAGAGGGACAGCGGGACACAGGGACAGCGGGACAGCGGGACAGCGGGACACAGGGACAGCGGGCCAACAGGAGAGCGGGGCAGCGGGACGCTGTGACACCAGCCCGGCCTCCAAAGGCCCCCTGGCCGGCCGCGCGCTGCAGCTCGCGCCATCACGGGCCTTTTTCCGTTGTTTTGGGGTTTGTTTTCCTTTCCCCCTCTTTCCGTGGCGCCGCGCGCCCGGCCCCGCCCC
>VZZY01019626.1:438751-540155 GCA_013400335.1 Eurystomus gularis | reverse complement strand
GGACGGACCGACACACCGACCGACCGACCGACCCGGGCGGGCAGGGCACGGGGAGCTCCGGTGCGGGGCTGGGAGCGGCTGCGAGCGGGGCAGGGGCAGGGTCAGGGACAGGCGCGCACCTGGAACCGCGCTCACCGGCAGGGCTGGAAAACTTCATTCTGCCCTTTTTTTTTTTTTTTTCCTCCCCTGCTTTTTTCCTTTCCTTTTCCCCCTCACCTCCCCATCCCCGGAGGGGTTTCCAAGCCGCGGAGATGCGGTGCTGAGGGACAGGGTTTGGTGGTGACCTGGCGGTGCTGCGGGAACGGTTGGACTTGGAGACCTCCAGGTCTTCTCCATCCGAGGCGGTTCTGTGGTTCCGAACCCCTCAGGAAACCAGCGGAGCTGAGCCCGCTGGGGCCGGCGGGACAAGCTCCCATCCCATCCCATCCCCTCTGTGTGTCCCGGTGGCAGTTCGATCCCGCTGGTTTCTTTATCTCCTTGCCAGAGTCCTCTGGAGCAGAGCTCCCCAGCAGCTCTTGCACCGGCCTGAGCCCGGGGCTGAAGCGGCAGACGCCAAGAGAAGGGGTGGATGTGATGTGGGTTATTAAATGCTCGGGGTAAAGCGGACAGAAGGAATTGTAGAATGGGTTGGGTTGAAAGGGACCTCTGAAGGCCATCTTGTCCAACCCCTCTCCGATAAGCAGGGACCTCATAACCTCTGAAGAATTTAGGTCTTTCCTACATGTCGATTGGGTGGATCCAGCTGGGTTCGGTGGCCATGCGGGCTTGTGCTGTGTCTGCCCAAGGAGCATCCCACTCCACGCCGGGGTTTGTCCTTATTTCTGCACAATCGATCTGCTTCAGCAAAGCTTTTGCTGGTGAAGCAGCTGTGGGTTGTCTGAATTGACTTGCAGAAGACTCTGACCACCCCTGCTGTGAGCTGGTGTCCTTGCGGGGGTGGCCGCTGGTCTCCTTCAGACCCTCTGGAAGGTTTTTGCTCCTTGCACTCTGGCTGTCAGAGGTTTGCTTCCCCAGGAAATCCTGGGGCTTGGCCACAGTGTCTTCTGATGAGCAAAAGAACCAGAATAACAGAGATGCCCTCCTGGCATGGCGTGAAGCTCAGTGGAAGGGATTTTAATTGCTAAATAAAAAACCCGTGGCATGGGCTGGCAGGAGCAGCTGCTCCTACGGCCTCTCTTGCTGTACCTTTGTCACTGCATAATTAGGAGATGAGTTAGACACTTGATGCCAGCGCTTCTCACTTTCCACATTGTTGTAACCCCATCTCTTGATGTCAGATGGCCCTGACAGGGCAGTGCCGAGTGCTGTGCCCGGGGACTGGCCTCTGCGGGTCTGCCAGGGCATGGGGGCACCTCCAGACCTTCCCGCTGGGGCATGGCACATGACCTTCTGGGGGAAGTTTCTTACTGGTGCTGTCCTTGGAGATCCCTCGCTGACAGTCAGGATGGGAAGAGTCAGCCTGTCTCTGAGGCGTGGCTCCCTCTGTCCCGTTAGGTTTGAACTGTGCTACTGCTGAATCCCAGGGAAAAGTATTTGCTGGATTTTGTGGAAAATTGGATGCTCCTTGCAGGTCGTCCTGGGCAGGTGTTGGTGTTTGGCAGCAGGGTTGCTGTGTGCAGTCTGGGTGGCCAGGACTGTGCCGTGCCCGCCCTGCGCTGCCCTCCCCTCTGCAGTGTGATGCTCGTGTGTCCTGCCTGAAATGCCTCATTTTTTCCCTCCCTCCCACTCTCCCACCAGCTCTGCTGACCCCATTGACTGCCTGGCACAGGGACACTGTCAGTGCTTGCCCGTGAGGATAGACAAGCCGTGACCCCTTCCCTGCAGGCGTGTGGGGGGTGGCCAGGGCTCAGCAAGGACCTGCTGGGAAGGGACCTGACCTCGGTGTGTCAAACCCAGAGCAATGTGTTACTGATAACCCTTGGGTATGTCCCTAGGATCCTGGTTGCCACAGCCTCAGTGGGGAGGGCACCTTTGGATGCCGGCTGGATGCCCTTGGGAAGCCCTTACCAGGCACTGAGTGGAGATCGACCCCACAGCAGTGAAAACTGACCCTTTTTCATGGGTAGCTGCAGTCGTGGGTGGTGCTGTTTGCTGGGCTGTGGTCAGACTCTTCTTGTCAGATGTTCCTGCCTTGTCCAGAGTACTCTGGGGGATACTGAGCAGGGCGAAGCCCCTGCCAGCAGCCCCAGGCTGGGAGTCCCTTGGGGAGGGAGCAGAGAAGCAGGGCTAGATGTGGGCAGCAGGGAAAGCTCAGCAAACTTGTGCTGTGGAGCAGAAATAGACCCCAGTAAAGCCGTCTCTGCATTGGACCCATCTCCCAAGAGCTTCTCAAGCACCATCTGCAAGGGATGGAGCAGTGAGGCTGCACAGTGGTACCTTTGAGGGCTTCCAAGGCACTGAAAGACTCGTGAGTGTGGAAACCATCAGAGCCTTTCCAAAGGCTGGATGCTTAACTCCACTTGGTGGAAGGGTGAAGGACAAGGTGTCATCTTTAATTTTGCTAAAATCTGTGAAGGAAAGTACAGACTGCCTGCAGTGGAAGAGTGTAGTTCTGCTGCGAGGTCTTCTCATGGCAGTGCCGAGCATGATACTGCTGCGTGGGGCGAGGGAGGTTTAGGTTAGACATTGGGAAAACCAGGGGAGGTTTTGGTTGGACATCAGGAAAAATATGTCTACACCAAAAGGGTTATCAAAGACTGGAACGAGCTGCACAGGGAGGTGGTTGAATCGCCATCCCTGGGTGTATTTAAAAGCCGTCTAGACAGGGTGCTCAAGGATATGGTGTAGAAGTGGGCCTGGTAGAGATAGATAACGGTTGGACTTGATGATCTTAAAGGTCCTTTCCAACCGTGGTGATTCTGTGAGGGCAGTGGGATGCTCTGGATCTGCCCAGTTCTTCTGACAAGCTGCCTGTCTCCTGTCACCTGGATGGAGCTGGGCATGGTGGTAAAAAAGGCAAAGTCTCGGCTAGTTCGCCCTTCAAAAGGGATATGAAATGACATAATCACAACAAAGGAAACAAATAGCACAGGCCCTGGATCACTGTCTGAATAACGTATGTGCACAGACAAATGGGCGGCTTTGCAGTAGGCGGCTGTTTAATTTCCTGAGTCGCGGGAGGGCACTTTTCCCGGGAACACCGTCCAGCTTCCACTTGGCTTGGCAGTGCTGCGCAGCCAGCCCGGGCGAGCCGGGGAGGGCCGGTCTGGAACTCATTACGGCTTGTTGCGAGGCCCTGAAAATTCGATTTTCAATCACTGTTGGGTTTAATTATCGTTGATGTCTCGCCTGGCGTATTATGGGATTCTTTCTGAGGAAATTAAAGCAGCATGAGCGGGACGGCGTTCTGCTTGGCAAACGGGTTGTTTAGATTAAATTCAATGTGGGGAGTTAAAAATCACAACAAAGATACAGCGTGATGGCTGGCATTTCGTGCGGGCCTGGAGCTGGCTCGGCTGGCCCGTGCCAGCAGCAGGGTTTGTGTGCTGTTCTCGCTAGATCTGGTCCATTTTTGTCAGGAGAAGAAAATAACCCACGAAGCTAAACGCACTGCTCCAAGCCAAGGTGAAGTTTACTCCCTTAATACAAATCTAGGTTCTTTAACTTTTTCTTTCTTCAGTTCTTTAGCATGGGTTTTTGTCCTACAGACATCCGAAGCAGGCTGTAGGACAGGAAAAAGCGTTGCTGCTGCGATAAACCAGCGCCGGGGAGAGGCAGAAGCCTCCCTGCTCCACCAGCAGAGTATCCGGACCCTTGAAGACTCCCCTGCAAATACCTGCAGATGGGGATGGGAATGCTATTAATGATCAGGAGCTTGCCCTATGCAAAGTTGAAAAATTTAGAGCTTTTTTTAAACAATTTGAGGAGCACAGTGGAGTCTTGGCTTTTTATTATAGAATCGTAGAATGGTTTGGGTTGGAAGGGACCTCAAAGATCATCTAGTTCCAACCCTCTGCCATGGCAGGGACACCTCCCACTAGACCAGGTTGCTCAAGGCCCCGTCCAACCTGGCCTGGAACACCTCCAGGGTGTTCCACGTTCATTTTTTTTCAAATCCCTTGATCAAGGTGTGCAGGACCCTTGGGCTGAACCCCTGCCGTGTTCCCCCCAGCACCGTGATGCTTGGTCAGATGGGTGCCTTCATGGGGGAAGACCCTTGGCTCCCGAATAACGATGGTTGTACCCAAGAGTCTGCTGCAGGACGCATCTGTGAAATCTCACTTCTGTCCAAACCCCCTTCTGAGCAACCTGGGCAGGCAACGATAAAGATGGCAAGGGCTGTAAGTGCAGAGTGCCCGCAAAGCCATCGTGCTGGTTGTGTGAATGCTGTCAGGAGCTGCACGAGCAATTTCACCTCTGCTGCAAGCTGGACATCATCACTTTTAACTCTTAGACCACCAAAAGTCATTTATCCCTTGCAGACCTCACGATGTCTGGTGATAGTCACCACTAGCAGAAGCTCAGCGTTTCATGTGGAAGAGTTGGTACCTCCTCCATAAAGCCTCCTCTCGGTGGCCAAGGGGCTTGGTCCGTGTGCGGGTGACAGATGGTGTGTGGCTGGTGGTCTGGGGGGTGGCTGCATCGTGCCCCGTGCCCCTCTCCTGTGGGGTGAGCCCCTGCTCCCAGCACAACGTCCTTGTGCTGGAGCCCGCGGGAGGAAGCTGCTGCAGCTGTCGGGGGAAGCAGATGTTGGACTCGGTGCAGGAACCTGCTCAGCTCCCAACAAGTATTTATAGATATGAAATCATAAAGCAGCACATGGGTTAAAGAGCTTATTTTGGGACTTGGACTCGGAGCTGAATCGAGTCCCATAAAGTACGATTTACAAGTTACAAAATCCCTCTCTCCCTGCAGGGAGGTGGTGTCTGGAGTATTTGTTCAGGCGGAGGTTTTTCTTCTTTTAAAAAAAGGAAATATTGTATTTCAGCCATTCAGGAAAAGAGGTATTCAGATGTCCTAGCTTGAAGGTCTTGCTCCATTTAAAGATGGGGCTCAGAGAAAGGGAAGGATTTCAGGGCAGCTATTTGCAATTTTTGGAAGAGCAAGAGTTTTCTGATGCTGGTCACCAGCCTGATTCCTCATCCCATTACCATCCCAACCACTCTGAACCCTTTGACTTCATCACTTCAGTTGCTGAAAGCCTTGGAGCTGCTCTGGAGCAATGGGGACTCGTTCCTCTTACTGGGTGTGCTGGTTTTGCACAGCTCTGCAGGTTGGTGTCCGTGCTTTGGAGTTCAAGGCAAGGTGCATTAGAAGCAGTTGGTGCAGCTGCAGTGAATGGAGCTCTGAGTGACGTGCTGGTGGACGGGACCTCGGGAATGGTTCATGTCTACCTCACTGGGTGCAATGTTCCAAACCTGCTCAGGATCAGCTCTTCCCAGTCCATGAGAGGCAAGGGAAAGAGCCTGCTCTTCCCTGTCCTGAGGGCTGGGTGATCCTGAGGAATTAAACCAGGCACCAGTGAACAAGGGGGTGTGCTGGCCCCCTCCCTGGGGAGTCAAAGTGCAGAGAAAAACACTGGGAAAATGCAGGAGAATGGGTGAGCAGTGGGAAATAAGGGAAATGGGGTTTTTCTGCTAGTATTTAACTGTAGGTGCTGTTAACTGTTTAACCAGGCTTTTCCCAAGAATCACAGAATCACTAAGGGTGGAAAAGACATCTAGGATCAAGTCCAGCCATCAACCCAATGCTACCATGACCACTAGACCATGTCCTGAAGTGCCACATTGACAAGTTTTTTGAACCCCTGCAGGGATGGGGACTCCACCGCTGCCCTGGGCAGCCTGTTCCAGGGCTTGACCACTCTTTCAATAAAGACATTTTTCCTAATACCCAATCTAAACCTCCCCTGGTGCAATTTGAGGCCATGAAAGAAAGGCTGGACCAGATGATCCTTGAGGTCCCTTCCAACCTGGGATTCTGTGATTCTGTCTCAGACATGCTTCCAGGAAACGAGCTTTTGCTTGTGCCTGCGATGTTCAAGCCTTGGTGAGCTGCACTGAAGCAGCTGGGGGGCTGTTGTGTGCAAACTGCTGCGCAAATATGGCTGTTAATGTCTAGCACAGTTGTATGTGGCGGCTGGAAGCTTTAGATGCTGGGGGTTTATTGCCTCACCTACTAAGAAGACAGCTAAATTCTGTCAGGGTTAGCTTTTACATCATCTCGGGCAAATTATTCCAGATAGTGTTTCATTGGGAAGGGACCTGTCGTAGGATGAAAAAATCTGCTGTCATCTTATCAGAGGAACATGGGAAAGCAAATTTACCCCAGAGCATTGTGGGTGGTTGCCCGTGCCATAGCAGTGTGGAGGTGGCCCAGCCCTTCAGCTTCTGTGCTAGGGTTCAGGGCATCACTGGCCACAACATTTCTGAGGACCTGGCAGCATGTCACTCAAACACCTCACTTTATTTTCTCTCTGTATAAGGGGGTAACTTGTGTCAAGATTATGAAGCTCCAGGCAAAAACCCCAAATTATCCCCTGTGTTCTGTCACACATGTTGCCAAGTCTGGCTGGACTACCAAAGAGCATCCACGAGTGCCAGCTCCAGCAGAGTCTGCAGGAGGACAGCCAGCCAGCTCCTGTCAGCCATGTGTCTCAATCCAGAGCATCAGGATGTAGTAAACCAGCACAATTTCTCCTAGTCTGACGTACCTGTCCCAGATCTGGACATTCAGGATGGGAACACAGACCCATGGCCCCAGAGACTGATGAGACAATGTCTCGGTAGCTGTCAGAGGCCTTCTAATTTGCTGTACCTTTCCTCTTAAAGACTCCGTGCCCAAGCCATTTTGTTGGCTTTCTTGCACGGCTGGATGGGCCTTTTAGGATTTCAGAGGCGTTTGTGGAAGGGGCCAGATGCTATGGAAACCTTGGAGCTTGGAAACCTTGATAAAGTGGAGCTGCAGCGCAGGAAGGGTGGGGTGGAGGAGAGGGATGGGTGGCCTGGGCACGCCTCTGCCCTTGGCTCTGCTCTGAAATGCCTTCGTGCCCTTGGGACATCTTCAGCTTTCTTGTGTCTTGATCTCCTCCTCTTGATCTTGTCACTTCAGCTGTAAAACGTGAATAGTAGAGCTGAGAAGATATGTAGGACAGAATCAGTTGTGTTGTACAGAAGTTTGATGGAAGCAGCTCCTGAAGTGCAACGTGTCTGAGGGACCCCCGTTCCTGATGGGAGCTCAGCACCTTCTCCTCATGCTGGAGGTGGGAAGGACAAACTGGCTCAGTGAAGGTAGTTGGCGATTACAGCAAGACACTTCCCTGAGCGCCCTGGAACTCAGCACTGCAGCTGTTTAATTAAATTTGCGTGGGTTCTTCCCATTCCGTGCACCTACTCGCAGCCTGGCTTGGTTTTATAATTAAGACCGAGTGTCTGCAGCACTGTCTTGCTCGTGGAAAAATCTATTCATCTTATTTTTCAAAGTTTGCCCTTCTGTTATCGTTAATTCACACATTGTTAGTGGAGAAAGGAATGCTGCCAACTATGCGCTCTTGGAAGAGCATGGTGTTTGCAGAGGCTCTGGTTCTGTTGTGTCTCTGTCATTCTGTAGGTCGAGATCTGGCAGCTTTGCTGAAATAGTTTTCTGTGATATCGGTGCCTTTTCCTGGTCTTTTTGTTGCTAAAATAAAAGGAAGCAAACTTCTTACTCTGCAAGGTTTAATATCAGTAAGTGCTTCCAGTGTTCCAGATGGTACAAACTCATGACTTAAATCCTTTAGAGAGAATTTGACATGAAAGGCGGGCTTTTGTAAGTCTCTTTTTGTTGTGTGTGTGTGTGTGATAATTCAGATAACTGCTTGCTCAGAATCTGGCAGGGGAACAAATTGCTTTCAGGTCATGGTTACAATAGACGCTTTCTGTCTATGAAAATGAGAAGACAATAAGACAATCCTTTGCTGTTCTCAAAGTTATAGCAGCAAGTGTGTGTGTTGGTTAATGCCCTTCCAAGAGCAGTTGTTTGCCCTTGCACAGACTAACTCCACTTGCAGACCCTGTCAAGGAGCACCTTCTAAAATCCAAAAAGTTTCTGCAGCCCAGCCCTGAGTCTGCCACTCGAGGTAAACCCTCCTCCTGCCTGGCCTTCAGCTGGTCCAGGGTATGTTTTGGACAGTTTTTCTTCTGTGCCAGAACTGGGAGTTGACTCCTGAGTGCACACCTGAAACTGGACCTCACCAGACATCAGGTATGGTCAAGGAGGATGTTTGTTGGTGGTCAGCAGGAGGGGAAAAACAATAGCATAAATCTCAGTGTTTCAGGAGTGGCAGTTCTGCTGCCGTGGCTCTTCTGCTCTGGTGTATCAGTGTCCTTAGTGCTGACGCTGTCAAAGTGGAAAGAGAGGTCCACAGCCCCAGGAGCACCTCCAGAGCTAAGACCTTTTAGTACTTTAGGTGGTCCAAATGCTGTAGCTTTGCATGCAGACTCCCAGGCCATGTATGCCTGGGGTGGGGGACACCTGCAGAGCAGAGCTGGTGTATGTCAGACTGATGTCATCAGACCTTGACCTCGCTTGGTAAGCAGAAGCAGCAGATAGCTTCCCTAATGAATGGCAGAGTGGTGAAGCCAGACGGGGCTCTTGCCTGTGAGACTTGTGGAGTGTCTGTTCCAGAAGAGAGAATGAGCCAAAACAAACGCAGGCTGAACTGCCTGTCCTCCAGCTGGGACATGGGTGTTTCATCCCACCCAGGGCTTTTGCTGGGTTCCTTCAGTATCTCACTTAGTTGTCTTCTTAATGCTCATTGAAAAAGAGTTAAGTGAGGTTGCATCACTGGCTGTTGTGTCCTTCTGAGCAGGAGTCTGGGGCAGTGTTGGCTCCAGCATTGGTATGTGCAGCAAACTGAGGTCAAGTCATCTTTAATCTGTGCCAGCACTCAGTGTCAGATGAGTGGCTGCTCCTCTGTTGCTGGAGCAACACTTTCTCCAGGCTATGCTTAACACTGGAGCCTGAGAAACAACTCCACAAAAGACCTTCTTGGTACCTTTCAGCTCTCCAGTGATATCTTTTGGGGGTAATTTTTCACCAGAGGTCTGAGAAGCAGCCTCATAATGTGCATGCTCCAGGCTTGGTCTCTGAGCCATGATGGCTCTGTCCCTGCTGCTGATGCCCTATGGATCTGCAGAGGTGACTGAGCCATGTACTTGGCCTCACTGCCCGAGTGAAGTGCTCTGAAGGAAGCTTTGGGCACAGCCAGGGCAGTGCCCCAGTTCAGCCCAGGGTCTTCATGGGGTTGGGGGGTTGCTTTGGATGACCAGCCTCAGGTCATCTGACAGCCCTTGGGCTTGTCCCTCTCTGCTGGGAAGGCTAAAGCCACCATGTCCCTGGGCATGCCAGAGAAGCTTTTCCTGGCCGGTAGCTGATGTTACATGTTGCTGGTCCTTTGAGGAGAGAGTTCAGAAGTCCCTAGCTTTGGTCAAGCAGGCTGCTGGGTAGCTCGCCCTTCCTGGAGGAGATGCAGCTGCACGTAGGCCGAGAAGGGACAGTTGGGTGCAACACATGGTTGTGTATCAGGTGACTGTTATATCAAATCTGCCCTGCTGGACCCACAGCAGGGAGGAAAATGTGACCAAAGAGGCTTTTTATGTGCAGAGTCTGGCTTCATTCCTGCCTTTAAGTGAAGCCCAACCCCCTGGATGTGTTCAAGTTCTGCTGTTGGCCTTGGCTGGTTTTCCTCCCTGAGCTTTCACTGGTGGTGCTGTACTATTCCAGAGCTTGCAGTGTTCCCCTTGCTGAGATAGACACCTCTTTGGTTAGATGTCCATGCTGACACTCTTCAGTTACTGCAGATCCTTGAGGAAGCTGGAGGTAGCTCCCTATTATTATTCAAGCTTAGTTCTATTATAGTCAAATAAGGACAAGTTAATTGCTATCCATCCATATCCCTCAACTCCCCAGCAATCCTGCTGAGCAAACTGGTCCCACCCGTGTGACTATTGTGTGACTTTTCCCTTTCTCTTTGTTCAAGGGACTCTCAAAGGCAGAGTTGTTAATCTCCAAAATCCATTGCAGCTGGAGGAACCCCACCCAGAGTTCACGTGGTCCCTTCGCTTCGCTTAAGCTCTCTTCTGCCCTGGTGATGATTTATTGGGGTAGGGTATCAAATGGTGAGGCTGCCTTGAGGGTCTTCCAGGAGCTGCACAGAAGGGTTTGTGTTGAACATGCCATGGGAGCTGGGGAGCCATCTGACTGCGAGGAGAGGTGAAACAAGGACCTCTGCTCTGAAGGGCTGTTGTGAACTTGTAGTAACTTTTTGGAAACCAGCTTTTCCTCTTCCCTCCCTAAAAAGGAGGAGAAAACATACTTGAGGTAGTTACGTGTCTCCATGGCCGTTTTTAGTCTCCAAATAAGGTGTTGTGCAATAAGTACTTTCAGGATCCAGAAACCTCTACAGAAGCTGGAGGGCCCCGATTCCCCCGTCCCTTCTGGAGCTGTGGCTGTGATAGCCGGTCCCAAAAGTCCTTGCAGAGGCTGGAGAGCAGCAGGTGACTCTTGCAGCAGCGCCTGGGAGGGATAACGCTCCCATGGAGGTACCCTTCAGCCTGCTCATGGATCTGCTCTGAGGGTACTTGTGCTCTCTGCTGGCATCGAGCACAGTGGGTCTGAGCAAGCAGAGTCCTGCTACATGTCCTGTCACTGTGTGAGACTAGCTCTAGCAGGCAGGTCTGTGTTCTTGGAAGCTTTGACTCTTCAACAGTCTTTGATTAATAGCTGCATTGACCAAACTTGCTGACACTCTCAACCTACTTTTAGGCCAGAGTTCTTCTGAGGATGCAACTCCAGGTTAACCTACCAGCCAGGCTCATGACCTGCAGGTCCACTGCCGCTTAGCAGTGGTGTGGTGGCCAGTGCTGCTGCTGGCCAAAGGGATGTCCTCTTCCCATGGAAGCTACCCTGTGTTTTCTTGTGGTACGTGGTATATGTGCTGCTAGTGGTGAAACCATCCTGCCAGGACAAACCTTGGCTTTTAGGGGGTTTGTTTTCCATTGGTATAACTGTTACAAACTCTCCTCATGATTAGACCAAGGTCCCTGTGGATATGCAGGAGAAAAGAGATCTAAAGGCCTTCCAAGGGAGTGTGGTCTAAGCATCCCTGATCAGATAAGGATCTCCATACTTCAGTTATCATCCTTTTGTTACAGTGACTGATTTAGCAGCTGGAGCTGGCTCCCTTTCCCTGTTCCACCTTGTTTGTCACTTAAGTCTGGGCTGTGGTCTCATGACATGTAGCATGCTTCTGCTGGAGGGCAAATCTAATTTATTGAGCCTGTCTTGACCCTGTGCCTTGTGCAGAGCCGAATAAAGTCTCTTCTTTATGCATATACTGGTTGTGAGGAGAATGGGAAGAAGCTTCCCATTCTGGAAGGATTTTTAAGCCCTGTGGATGTGAAATCGGAGTTTTTTCAATGTGCCATTAAGTCCCATCTCTCCAAACTCGGTTGTCAAACTAGCTTCAGAAGAAGAAGTGGCAAAGAATCATTGGCAAAAGTGTGCTGGGCTGGTCAGAGGATGATACACACAAAAAACCTCCTGGAGTCTCAGCTGAGCTGAGATGGAGCAGGCTGGTGGAGCTGGACACTGACCTCCTCATAACTCCTAACCAGAGATCCGTCTCGCCAGACCTGCCTTGGAAACTCAGTGCCCTTTTCCGAAGGAGTCCTCAAACTCTAAACCAAGGTGGAGCCATGTTTGGGGTTTTTTCCTCATCACTTGTCATGATAGGCTTTCTATTTTCCAACCACTGAGCGAACTTAGCAGTGTCTAGGATGGCCCTGCCTTTGGCCAGTCAGATATTGAACCCTGGTATTCCTGGCGTGTTCCTGAGATTGTTCAGAGATGTTTTTGTGGGTAGAATGGCCTCAATTTCCTCTCATTTCACTACCTAAGAATTTCCTCTGCACTGACTTGCTGTCTCTCTGCAAACAGCAAAAATCCTCTACGACAAAAAGCCCAAACAGAAATCTCACAGTGCATGGTCTATCTAGTCGTGGGGAGCAGAACTCGCTTTGCTTCCAAGCAGTTTGTTGACACAGGCGCTTTTTTTTTCTCCTTAAAGCATTACAAATGTCTTCAAACTCTACCTTAAACTTTAATATCTCCTGATCTAACACTGCTGCTCCCAAATGGGCTTGGGCACAGGTGGAGCCCAGGGTAGCTGGGGAGCGTTTGTTTTGCATTATTTTGCTGGGTTTGGAGGGTTTTTTTGCAGTGTATTGTGTCTCTTTTTTTTAAAGAACTCTCCTTTTATGCATAGTTGAGGAGCCAGAGCGGAGCTGTGAGGAGAAGCTCCATATCTGGGCAGGAAGTCCTGCTGACCAGGCAGCCCGAAAAACAGGCAGCGGTGCCTGTTGTGTTTGGCCCCTGCACAGCGATGGGAATGAGCGTGGCTCAAACCTCCTCCCGCTTCTGAGGGAGCGAGGAGTAACGCCGTCCTCCCAACAGACGTGGCTGTGCTTCCAGCCCTGCTGAGGAGATGCTGCCTGGAGGGCTCTGAGCTCCCAGGGGAAGGTGATGGTACTTGGTGGGCCCCATGTGGAGGGGGATCAGGTCCACTTGCCCAGGCTGCTCCTGCTGTCCTGGTGAGGTTTGCCGGTGCCACAGGTTTGTCCCTGAGACTTCATGGGGCCACCTGAGCCGCCCTGTGGGCAGTGGTGGGGATGAGCTGCCACCCCAGCACCTTCCTCTCCTGCTGCAGACTAACACCTCTGAGGAAAGGGCCACCTCAGGAGCCACATGTTGCCATGAAGAACCTCTCACTTTTTGCATAGTTTCCCCCATATGTGTTCCTATAGCTTCAGACTCCCAGCTAGCTTGCATGAGGAGGAGTGGAGTCACACCACTGACACCTCCAAACAAGAGTTTCCAAGTTAATCTGAAGCTCTGGGTCACAGAGGCTTGTGGCTAGAGCGTGTGGCCAGATCCTGGCTAGAGCAGTGCACAAGGGGGAGTGCTGGTGGCTGGGTCTTCTGCGCATGTCTGAAGCTGTACATGGCCAAAGCTCAGGGTTAGGACTTGTTTAGTTCTGTCTTAAGGAAATGGGTGACCAGCTTTTGTTGTATAACCCAAAGGCAGGGACTGCCTGTGGAGGCCAACGGGTTTGTTCAAGTGAAACAGTAACAGCAGTTGAAGAGAAGAGCTGAGACTTTGCTGGTTAAATGTGGTCCCTTTTACTGTATGTTTGGGCTGAGTGAATGTGTAACTGCAGTGAGACAACAAGTTCAAAAGCAGTTCCTGGGGTGCTGGCAGAGGTGCCAGGGCAGCAGGTGGGAAGGTGCCTCCTGCCTCGCTTGGGCTGGTCCAGTAAGCCTTAGGTGGATGGCCTGAGCCACAGAGTGTCCTTTGGCTCAGAAGCACTCGCTGGCCTTGTCCACCCATCTGTGAGCTAGCTGTTCAGTCCACAGTGGTGAAGATCACCAGCTGTTTGATCCCAACTCTGACAGCTGGTAGGCTTCAGGATGCTCGCCCTGCCCTTGGCAATGGGCAGTCATGCCCAAGCCATCGTGTGGCAGCATTTGGAGTTGGGTACGTGTCTAAAACAGGTCCAGCAGCCTGGACACAGATCCTCCAGCTAACTGGGGTGATGGGTAGTGCCAGCCCACTCTGGAGAGCAGGTACGATGGTCTTCTGGAGAGTACTGATTCAGTAGGTACTTCCATGGGGTTTAGACTGAGTAAAGAGCAATTAACCTCAATTAAACTTGGACCTGGGACATAAAGCAGAAGTTGTATTTGGACAAGTAGAACAAATTACCAGGTTGAATAAATTACCAAGAAATCATCTTGTTAACCCTGAAGTAATAAACAGAACTACTGGGTTTGCTTGTCACTGGGGAGGTCTCAGGCTGGTGGCCACCCCCAAATGGCTGTGGGCTTCTGCACTGACACTGGGACTGTGAAGGATCAGGTTGTTGTGTTGAGGGTTCTCGTAACGCTTCATGCTACTGTCTGCTCTTTGCTTTCCCCCTCATATGTAATGGAGCTTTTCCAAATGAGTTTATTTAATCCAGATGTTTGTATTTTAAATAACCATTCATAGTCCCTTGCCTCTACTCTGCTTCTGTCTGACTCATTAAGATCAGAGTCAGTTAAGAAACCCCATCAGTGGGTGGGTATCTAGCAGATGGGTCCAGAACTGGTGGGGTTGTAAGTGATCTGTGCTGGAATCTTAACTGTCTTTGTTCTGGAGAGCTGGCATGCAGCTGGAGAATCCAAAATGTCCTATTTTTCTGGATATTGGGGGCAGGGTGGAATGTGTGTGCATGTTAAGACCATTTTTAAGATGTATTTTTAAAAATTCCATGGGCAAGAAGTCTCTTCACTGGCTTCAAAATATCTGGAAAATGGCAGGTGAAGAATGAGATGAAAACCGAGGTGAAAGCTGCAGGTGGAGCTGAGGCACAAATGGAACAGAGCAGTTCTGTGGGCAAAGTGGGCTGAAGTGGGGTGTTCTGGACCCTTTGGGCTGTGTTCCCCAGGGATGGACCCCTTGTATGGAGACTTGGTTGTTCTGCACCAAAGAAAGTGTGTAAAGGCTTGTCATCTACCTTAAAATGGGAAGCCAACATCTGGCTGTTTCTAGAACCATCTTGTTCATAAAAGCTTTGTCCTTGTGAGCAACACTGGGTTTTCCAAGTAAATGCAATGTTTAGTGTTGGCTTATGTCAGTGCACCTCCATGTCCTGCTGCATGAAACTTCTGGCTTGCACAGACTCATATGCAACATATAAGCTGAGTCAAAATAGACTTTTGACAAGACCTGAGGCCTCTATGCATGAGATTAAGGTGTGGTTGATGTGCCACTCCCCCACCCATGATGTTCCAGACTTCCATCACGTTAGGGTGAAAACCTTCATCCCAAGCATCCCTAAATAACCTTGTAGCAGGTCTACATGGACAGTGCTCAAATGGTGTTTGGGGGCTTTGAGGTCAGGACATAAGACATGGCTGAAGAAATCAGCATCTGAAGGACAGAACACAATACTCTAGCCTTGGATAATCTTTGAGGATAAAGCCTTTCCAACTCGGGTGTCCTGTTCTTTTCCAGATGTCGGTGAGCCAGCTGCAGTCGGGAAGAGGTGTGCCTTGTTTACGCTGCAGAGGGACGTGCACGGGCTTCGAGCCACATTCCTGGAGGTAACGTCTTGGCCTTGAAGGGCCCTGCCCTTACACTGTCCCTTTGGTGCTGTTGCTTAATTCTGACTCCAGTGACTCCGAGCACAAAACTGCGGAGCACTGGGGTGGTGTTGGGAGGTGCAGAGAGGACACACTGTCTGGCTGGGACAGCTGCTGAGTTGGGAAGATGCTTGTACTCCCCGCTCTCCATCCCCGTTCCCTCGCTGGTCTGCTCTTTTATATTTTGAGTTAAAAATCTCATCCACAAGTACTCAAGCTGAGGCTTTCATGCAGTGGGGCTTTCTTCTGTGTTTTCCACCAATGCCTGCTCCCTGGGAGTTGAGACTATCTCTGCTAGGCTGAGTGCAGGTCTTGGCAGTGAGCTGTGACGTGGGAAGAGGAGAAAACTGGGGTGAGAGATGGCCCAGCCTGCAGAGTGTCCCACCTGCCACGGGACCGTGCCCAGCACAGCCCTGTGGGTTGGTGCTCTTCAGGAGGGGGGCATGGTGCCAAAACTGCTGATGGTGGCACCAGCCACCCGATGCCCTGGAGCATCTGTCTTCCCAGCCTCTGAGATCAGAAATGAGTTAGTGAAAGCAAATGTGTCTTTGCTTGCTTTGGAGGCAGGAAAATGAGCCTGGAGAAGAGAAGGCTCTGAGGAGACCTTCTTGTGGCCTTTCAGGACTTCAAGGAGCCTGTCAGAAAGCTGGGGACAGACTTTTGAGCAGGGCCTGTTGGGACAGGACAAGGGGTGATGGTTTTAAACTGAAAGAGGGAGATTTAGACTAGAGAGAAAGGAGAAGTTTTTGATGCTGAGGGTGGTGGGACCCTGGCCCAGGCTGCCCAGAGAGGTGGTGGCTGCCCCATCCCTGGCACCATTGCAGGTGAGGTTGGCCGGGGCTCTGAGCAACCTGCTCTAGTTGCAGATGTCCCTGCTCCCTGCAGGGGGGCTGGATGAGCTGACCTTTAAAGGTCTCCCTCAACCCAGCCCATGCTATGAATTGTGCTGAATTCCCACGTGCGACTCAGTCCCCAGGAGCCTTTTGGCTTATGCCACAACCTGGTCTAAGTTTAACCTTTGGAAGAAGCTGATGCTCTGTGGCTGAGCCACCGCGTGACCACCCACAGCCCAGCTCAGGTCGTAAAGGATGATGTCACTTGTCCCATACAGGAAGATCTGTAAGTCTTGCAAATGCAGCCAGGAGGATCACAGCCTGAGCTCGGATGTGGAGGACGATCGGAAAATTGGGCGCCTGCTGTCGGACTCCAAGTACGCCACGCTGACCGCCCGGGTGAAGGGAGGTGACGGCATTCGCATCTACAAAAGGAACCGCATGATCATCACCAACCCCATCGTCTCTCGGAAAGATCCCACCTTTGACACCATCACATATGAGTGGGCTCCACCAGGGCTCACCCAGAAGCTGGTAAGACAATCCATAGCGTGTTTGGAGGGTGGTTGTGTTATTTAGTGGAGAATATAGATTTAGACTAGAGAGAAGGAAGACATTTTTGATGCTGAGGGTGGTGAGAGCCTGTCCCAGGTTGCCCAAAGAGGTGGTCGCTGCCCCATCCCTGGCACCATTGCAGGTGAGGTTGGGCGGGGCTCTGAGCAACCTGCTCTAGTTGCAGATGTCCCTGCTCCCTGCAGGGGGGTTGGACCAGATGACCCTTAAAAGCCTCTTCCAACCCAAACCATTCTATGATTCTATAACTCAGCTCTGGAATAAAGTTATCAGAAAAAATAGTAAAACATATGGTTTGCCTCGGAGAACAAAAATGTACGTAACACTTTGTATTTTGGAAAACCGCATAAACAGCCAGAGCAGGCAGGAGAGGGAGTGGATTGCCTCTGGGCTCTTATAGACTTGCTTACATATCTAGGAGGAGTCTTAATGGGTTTTACAACTAGAAAGCTCACTACTTCGGTAAAGCTCATGTCCAATAAAAACACTGTGGAGGAGACATCCCATCTCTGCTGTCCTGCCAGTTGTACAACGCCTGTGCAGCCTGCTCCAAAAGCCCAGGCTGGATGTGGGAGCAATTCCTCCAGGTCTTCTTGGGGTATCTGGGCTGGGCAAACCCCTGGTCCTCTCCCTAAACGCCTCCAGAAGGGCACCAGGGAGGCAGAAAGCTGTGTGAGCTGTGGGACATGCATGAGGACAAGGAGTTAACTCTAGAGACCAGTCTTCATGCTTCTGAAGCAGCGTGGGTCTGGACCCAGCGTGTGGGAGAAGCAGTGGAACCAAGCTGTTTGGGTGGTTTATTTGGTCAGGAGGAGTTGTCCATCAGCGTCGTGGAAAGGTGTGCTCCACTGGAGGAAAGCAAAGCCGAGCTCTGCAGCTGGGACCATCCTGCCTGCGTGGGCACGAGCTCTGCCCATCGCTGCTCCCTGAGGAACCGCTCTGCATTCAGCACGGGAGCTGGGATTTTTTTCCATACAGCTAAACATTGCCTGATCCAACTGAAAATGTGTTTAGGTTTTGTAGAGAGACCTCGGGGTGAAATGGGGAGATGGGGAACGTGGTCCCATGCCAAGGGCTGGATCCCAAAACAAACCCCCAGCCCCTCCTTCCCTCCTGTGCCTGGTTTCCATCTGGACGAGCAATCTTGCCATGGGGGAAGGAATGGAAGTGGATTTTGGCGGGTGGAAGGCGTAGCCAGCAGAGCACTTCTTGAGGGAGAGCATTTAACTGGCTTTTAGCTGTGTTGTGGTACTAAAACCTCTATCTATTACACTGTCATTAGTGGACAGCTTTTGCTCCTCAAATTAAACAAATAGTTTAAAGCTGCTGCAAAATTGCAACCAGATTTTTTTTTTTTAAAAAGAAGAATTGGGGAAACAAATGTGAAATTCCAGCTGCAGACCCGAGAGGCAGGCTGATTGTTTCTTCTTCAAACTCAGATGCCCTCACCCCCTGGGGAAGGCTGGGTGGGGTGGCATGAAGTCTGTACGGGGAGTGCAGCTGGGGCCCGTGGTGCTAATGGGGGCAGACCACTGGGCTTTAATGAGGGACCGAGCCCCCCACGCATCTCCTGGCCCGGCCGTGTGATGGTAGCACTGCTGCTCGCAGCCTCCTCTTCCTTCTGGTCTTTGGAAGGAGCTGCCCCAGCAGGAATGTTTGTTTAACCAGCGTCTGCCCTTCCACAGGTCCCGCGGGGCATCAGGGAGCTCGGCAGGGATGGCAGAACAATGCTGGCACTCCTCCCACCCCGCCTGATTCATTAACCACACTGCCCAGCCTGGGATTTGTCAAAAAACTGGATTTTGCTGCTCCACAGGCTGCTGCCAGCACCTTGGGGCAGGGCTGGCTCCTCACCGCGGAGGATGCCCAAGCTCTGCAGCTCTTGGCCTGCTTCCTCCTTCTGTGGGGCTGAACCCCAGTGTAGCCCCACAGGAGTGTGTGTTTGGGGTGATGTTATCAATCAGATTTGGAGATCTTATCAATAGCTAAAGGACAGGGACAAGAGGATGGGGGCCAGACTCTTGTCAGTGGTGCCCAGCGACAGGACACGGGGCAATGGGCACCAGCAGGAACCCAGGAGGTTCTGACTGAAAAGGAGGAAAAACTTTGGTGTGAGGGTGTCGGAGCCTGGCCCAGGCTGCCCAGAGAGGCCATGGAGTGTCCTTCTCTGGAGAGATTCCAAACCTACCTGGACGTGATCCTGGGCACCCTGCTCTGGGTGACCTGCTGGAGCAGGAGGATTGGACGAGAGGATCTCCAGAGGGCCCTTCCAACCATTCTATGTTTCTGGAGGCAGCACTGTGCAGTGGGGGCACTGGGGAGCCTAGTGCTTCCTCACCTGCAGCAGCAAATCCTGTCCCTGTGGCCCTGGCAAGGTGGACATCTCAGGGTATGTGCTTCATGAAAGTTTTGGAACTCTTCATAGTGCCTGAACAGACTGGAAGATACCTTAGTTGGAGTAAACATTGTGCAGGATTCTGAAGCCAACCTTGATAAATTTTGGCTTGAAGATCAGCTTGACAAACCTTTAGGAGAGATGCTGGATGCCAGCCATTCTCAGGATAGTTCAAAAGGGATTTGGGCCAAAAAGCTTTTAGTGCTTAACTGACTCGCTCCGGTGATTTCCTCCCGAAGACAGGCTGGAAACTGGGGCTGGTTTTGATGTTGTTGTCCTGAAGCGGATGGTCCAATAATAGGAGGAAGTTCAGAGTGTTTTCATTAAGCTGTGCCTGGAGAAGTTATGAAGCAGATATTCAGGGTCCTTGAGGAAAGTGAAAAGAACAGGTCATAAAATATCCCCAAAATCCAATAGTTAACAATGAAAACCTGAAATGCTTGAGGCTGTGTTAAGGCGACATAGTAAAGCATTGAAACTGAAAGAGGGGAGATTTTGATTGGATGTGAAGAAATTCTTCACTGTGAGGGTGGTGAGACACTGGCACAGGTTGTACAGAGAGGTGGTGGATGCCCCATCCTGGAAGTGTTCAAGGGCAGGTTGCGTTGAGCAACCTGGTCTAATGGGAGGTGTCCCTGCCCGTGGTAGGGAGTTGGACTAGATGATCTTTGAGGTCCCTTCCAACCCAAAACATTCTATGACTTGACCGTAATAATACATGATAGCAGCAGAAAGAACAGCTGCACAACTTTTTATTATGCTTCATGTCAATTCTTGCAGTCAGGTTGGATGTTTTTCCCGGATCTAGTCTCAGGACACAGTTTATGACACATCTGCAATTACAACTTCAAGCATTCCCTTGATCAGGAAATGAAATCCCACCACATGTCTGGGCAGATACTGGAACCTACCACCGAGCAATCCAACTATGGTGTTAGGAAAGGCTGGAGACTTTGCTTTGCTCTTTCAGCACAGACATTTTGGGTGGCAATGGAGAGTCTGGTGCTGGAGTGGAACAGGATGCTGCAGATGAATGTGCTGACGCGGTGCTCTTCTCGTAGCTCTGGTTTAAGTGTTCATTAGTCTTGGCATGTTTCTAGTGGATTAAGAATTTCTTCCATTAAGATCTTACCCTGTTAGTGCTCTTACTGCAGCTGAACCAAGCCAGCACAGACTTCACAGCATACTCTGTCCCAGTGGTCATGGTTCCACAGCATCAAGCCTTTGGTTGCTTTCCTCCCCAGTTGTCAGAAACCACCAGCAGTGTCCTTATTTTGTGGGGTGGGGCCTGGGAGGAGCTGTCAGGGAATTCTCTCTTGCTTCTGTAGTTCCTGTCAGGATTTCTCGCTTCTGCGGAAGCCATCTGTGCACCAGATCACTTCTACAGCATCCTGCAGCTCCATGACCAGCTATTCCTGAGCAGAACCTTCTCCCGCAGGGTGACATATATTATATATAGAGTGTCAATGTGCAGCAACGTTGACATGCACTCCAAGAACCAGGGAAGAAGCCCTGCCTCCATTAAATCCTTTATCTATTGCTGATGCAGGTCTTTGGGCAGGAATCTTGCCCTGCAAAGCTGCTGTCGGGCTGAAAGTAGCTGAGGTGGAAGCTGACTTGGAAGTTTTTATAGATGTGAGGAGTTGCTCAGTGTTGTGCAAACCTCTCTGTACTTAGAAGGCCATCCAGAACCAAGCTAGGTGCAGTAAGCAGTTAATGGCATCTCTACTTCTTTTAAAATTCGGTTTTCAGATGCTGACCAAGTAAAAAGCAAATCTAGTGCAGCTGGTTGCTGGTCTTCAAAACGGAATGGCAGGGAGCCAACTGGCTGCCCCTCTGCTCTTCACACTACAATGGGAAACTTGCCTGGAGTGGGGAACTCCCTTCCTCTGAGCACCAGGCCAGGAGAAGTTAACTGTACAGACCCCACCGTCCTACACATGCCGGCCCAGTGCGGGACAGACCTCTCACAAGGACACGGTTTACTCTGCCTTTGAGGTCATGCATGGTGGCCGGTTGAGTAGGAGACCTTATTTTGGCTGGTTTCTTGGCATTTGCTTTCCGTGTTGCAGAGCATCGGTGACCAAACATCTTCCCTCTTCTGCAAAGTCCCATCAGGTAGAGTTGATGGCCGTCAGTCTTACAGACTCACCTGCTATCTGGCCACTTTTTCCTGCATTAGGATGAATTTTTTTTTTTTAATTGATAAAAGAGGATCCTGTATTGTAAACTGCACTGCGCGCAGCCCATGAGGGCTGTGGGGTGCTCCTGGTGCAGGCCCCACCCTGATCCCCGGAGCTCTCCCTGTCCCGCACGAGGCAGTGGGAAGCTGGCACTTCTTGGGTTTGGGTGTTCATGGGTTTCTGGTCTTCTCAGCAACAGCTTGTGGTCAAATTACCTGGAGCAGTGACGTGCTGGTGCCAGCAAGGGAGGGTGTGTTGGGATCTGGCTGCAAAGCAGTGAAGCCAATCTTTGCTGCTTTGCTTTGGGGGGAGTCCGCTTTAAAAAAAAACAAACCCCAAAATCCTCTGAAAACCACCCAACCTGTTTTCTGCGGATGAATTGATTAACAGTAGCCTGGCTGCTACCTGCACCCAAGTTCAGCCTTTTCTTTCTGTGGTGCAGGTTAGAACAACTCAAAGGGGAGGGGAGGAGAAGGGACACGCTTTCTGCCATCACTTCCTAACACAAGCAGAGCATCTTTGCAAAGCTCCCGTGCAAAGACAGCTCGTGACTCCCAGCCGAAGGCAGCTCGGAGTAACTGTCGGTGCTCTCTCCATCCCAGGCCATGCAGTACATGGAGCTGATCCCGAAGGAGATGCAGCCGGTGGCGGGGACGGACGGCGCCTACTACCGCCGGCGGCAGCTGATGAGACAGCTCCCGCTCTACGACCAGGACCCGTCCCAGTGCCGCGGCCTGGCCGAGGGCGAGCTGAAGCTGATGGAAGACTTTGTGAAGAAGTACAAAGCTGAGGCGCTGGGCGTTGGGGAGGTGGCTCTGCCGGGCCAGGGCGGCAGTGGGAAGGAGGAAGGGAAGCCACAGGACAAGAGCATTGCTGCCACCAAACCTCCTGAGTCCACCAAACCCCCCGAGTCCACCAACGGGGCCCTGGAGCCCGTGCCTGCAGGAGGACCCTATGTAAGTGCTGTGCTCTGTGGTGGTGGGATGGGCTGGCAGGGGTGTCCTGGCTCTTCTCTGAGTCTGGAGAGTTCTCAGGGGACAGATCTGGCCTTAGACAGAATGGGTGAGAAGGTTGCACCAGCCAGAGTTGTCCGTTCCTTGATCTCAATACTGCTTCTGTGGACTTCTCCAAGTCTGCTGCAGTGCTTCTTCAAACTACTAGAACAGCACTGTGATGCTCAGCTCCATCACAATGTGCTTTGGTACAGCACTGTGAAAGGTGCTGGTGGGACCCCTCTTGTGCTCCTGCCAGCCCTGCTGAGCACAAGTGTCCATCTAACAGGGGCAAGGGAGGGATGAGTTATCTCCTCTTTGCCATCTCCACAGCAAAAGCTGTGCTGAACCACCACAGTAAGTAAATGTTCCATTAGCAGTAGGAGCTGATGGTTTCAGCTTTGGGTTCTTGGCAGCTCCAACAGGTTGGCCATGACATGGAATCATAGAATGGTTTGGATTGAAGGGACCTTTAAAGCTCATCTAGTCCAACCCCCCTGCACTGAGTGAGGACATCTGGAACTAGAGCGGGTTGCTCAGAGCCCCGACCAACCTCACCTGGAATGGTGCCAGGGATGGGCTGATTGTGCATCAGTCAAGTACCCAAGATCAGAAACTGTTTTACTGCAAGCTAGTGACTATTTCCAGCTCAGCTTCCAGACCAGGGCATGTGGAAAGACCACAAGTGGCAGGAGGTGATAGATTTCACCCTATCTTGGCCTAATTAATGCAAAGCTGTGAACGTGGAGATGGTGCTCCCAGGGCTGTAATCGCTCTGGGGGACTTTGAACAGACCGTGCATGTCTCTGGGCATAAAAATACATTTCCACGGGGAAATGATTGAGATTCCCAAACACCCTTTTAGATTTATAGTCTCCCAGCGCTGTCTGGAGTGGCCCTTGTGGTTGCTGAACAAACGCTTATCATAAAATATGGTGAGTGAAAATATTTCATCCTGGCCTTTGTGAGGGTGACTTGCAGCAAGGGACTCAAAGCTGGGAAAAAAAAGTGAGACCTGAGCGTTTTTAAGACAAGATTTTTCTAGCCATTGCTGCACCGAGGTTGTAGCATGTTAAGAGCAGTTTTCATTTTCATGCCATATTGGGTAATGTCTCCCCTCCACTATGGCCTTTTCTGTTAACGTGCATCTGACTTTTAGAGTCCAGTGATAGAGTAAAAGTTTTTCACTCTTGCAGCAAAATACTGAATAGGACAAAGAATTTTAAGCTTAAAAAAAATAGCCAAAAAAGGAAGGTTCCCATTAAACTCATCAATAAAAGTCATCTTAGAAGTGGGGGTTTATTTAGACTGCAAGTTCATCCTTCCAAATAAATACATAACAGCGATGTTATTCTCTGTAGTTTAAAACATCATTTTTCTGGAGGCACTAGCTGAAAGATGGAGCCGCTTCAAAAGCAGTTGCAGGAGATGCACTTTGAGTAGGCGAGGCTGAAAGTGGATGTGAGTGAAAAGAGCAGTCTGAGGACCAAGAATGCATTTAAAGGGACTGAGAAATTAAGTACATGAAGCCAGTGATGCTGGAGGCTTCAGTGTTGCCTGTATTTGGGGTCGAAATGTAGATCAGCACACTCCAGATGTGGAGGTTTAGGTACCTCTCTACCTATGGGACCATCTCCTAAAACTTGGGTGTTAAGCACGGTGCCTGCTCCCAAGTCTGAGGAACCTCCCCAAGCCTCCCCCTCCTACCACTCTCCAGTTCAAGGGCACAGGAGAAAAATAAGGTGCTGAATAGCTTATTTTGGAGATGATTCTCAAGCAGTTTGTGTGATGTTTCTTCATTGAGTCCATTAGAAGTAGGACATAGGCTTGAATCTACTGAATGCCAAACCTCTACTGGGTCTATCCCGTATACCCCTGAATCTATCGAATACCAATAAGGGCACCAGCAGCTTGATTTCACCCTATGTCAGGTCAAGGTGTAAGTCTGAACTATAAATTTATGAAGGTTGGATATAGGAGGGAAAAAAAAGCTAACAAAAAGCCATTACACTTGCTGTAGAAGAGAACAAGCCCAGAAAGAACCAAAGCTTCACCAGGAAACAAGCTGGAATTATTTCCTTGGGTGTTTGTGTGGTCCCTGTGCTAAGGTTGTTAAAGCCCTCGTTGCACACCCAGGCCAGCTGTGTTGAAACTGGCATGTAAAGGAAAACATCCAGGGCCGGTGTAAATCACCCAGAGAGGCATCTGAGCTCAGACAGCTCTCTGAACTCGTCTCGGCTGCAGAGAGGGGCCCCACCACTGCAATACGTCTGTCCTCGGAGCTGAATGTTCTCCACCAAGCACAAAATCATCTTTAACTCCCTCAGAACTGGAAACCCTTCTGGTGTTATAAGCCACTGTGTTGGCATCAAATCCTGAAGCAGTTGATCAAAATTAGCTGTTGTCCCAAAAAACCTTGAGGCCAGCGACGTAGGGAGTGCTCAGAGCAAGTCTGAGAAAGCTTTGGAGAAAGTGACACCATCTTGGCCAACACCTCTGGTAGCTCTGCTTTATTAAGTCTTCACTCCTCTCCCTACACAATGGAGATGTAAAAAGAGCACCAAGCTGTAATCCCATCTTAAATTTGAAGAACCACTTTTTATTTGGTGTGAGGTGGCAGGGGATGGGAGTTAGAGGCTTAGGAAAAGCCCTGTGAATAATTGCCATAGAAAGAAACAGCAAAATAAGTTGGTTTTTTAACAGCTTTTATTGGCAAGAAACTTGAGCTCAGCCTTGGAAGGCTGCTCGTGTTTGTTCTCGCTGTTAGATCTTGCAAGATAAGCAGGCCTGGGATGGATGGGGCTGGCAGTTTCTCGGCAGGGTGACAGCGTGAAGGCAGCTCCAGGGTTGGGTTCTCTGGTGCCTGGAGTCACCCAAACTAGTGCCTTGGGGAGGTATCAGGGCTGTGGGGAAAAATAAACCGTGCCTCGGTCTCTGGGGTGGGTGCAGAAATCATCAGTGCTGGGGTGCCAGGAGTGACTCTCTGCACAGCAGCTTCACGTGCTTGTTCTCGGGATCGTACAGAGCAGAAACAGCACAGCTTCTGAGCGTCCTCCTTCCTTGGCGTGGGGCTTGGGAGTGCTTAGGAAGGCGTCTGGAGCCCTTCGCAGTGGCAGGAGCAGTGTAAGCAGAGAGATCCCCTTTCAGGCTCGCAGAAAAGCCAAGCCAGGAAACGTTCTGTCTCTCCTCTTGTGCTGCCTTCGCTCGTCATACGGGATTTCCTGGGGAAGGAGGAGATGCCCGTCAGCCTGGTGGAACCGCTCCAAGGACTGCTCCAAGGCAGTCGCTGGATATCCAGACTGAACGGAGGGGGAGGCCATAGCAGAATGTGTAGGGTGCTAGAAATAGCAGTAACAAAACAAAAGCCACTTGGTGGGCTGTACCTGTAGCCTTCTGCTGTGTAAAGGGAGAAATGAGTTTAAGAAAAACCCCTGGATGCAAAGAATAGTCTTCTTAGCATTCGTGCCATGAATTAGCAAAAGGGGCTGGACGTGGTGGGAAACTTGGCTGCAGTGTGACACTTGCAGAGCTCAGAGGGACCTCCACTCCCTGTGCACCTCAGGAAGGATCACCAAGGGGTCCTGTACTCCAGCGCTGGGTTTCCCAGGCTGTGGTGACATCAGGGTGGTGTTCCTCAGGACTTGGACCACAGCTGGCCAGTTATAGGAGGGCTTCCTCTGTCCCTGCCCCATCCCCACGCTTCATGCTGCATCTTGATTTCATGGAAGCCTTGGCCAGTGGTACTCTGGCCTTGCAGCCAAGGGCTCTGCTGGAAGAAACTCCAGCTGCTGCTCAGAGCGTTTCTCTTAGGAAGTGACAAAGCACAGGCTCAGAAGCTGTTGGCCTGACCTGGACTATCCAGACTTAAATGGGAACTTAAACAAGAGCCCATCAGCTGTCAGCTTTGGAAGGGAGAGCTTTAGAGCTTGCTCTTAACTAATCGCAGGCTCACTCTGCAGGCACAGATAAAGAGTAAACCCAGTTAGTCTGTGTGTAACACGCTTAGATGCTAATTAATCTTCAGATTAGCCCAATGTAATTGTGTCTCTTTGGGCTGTTATAAATGGAAAGCGCTGTGCTGAAACCTGCGGAGTGACGTCTGTCTCATGCATAGAGGTAGAGACTAAAAGCAGTGAGAAAAGAACAAAGTGCCTCGTCTCTGTGCAAAATAACATCTCTGATGTGCTGCGCTCCTCTGCCATACGATGACTTAACTCTCTTGAAGGTCCTTTGGATTTCAGTGAAGGTTGGTTTTACCTTGGGAGGATCCCAAGCTTGGGAGGGTCCCACTTAGCTGGGGGTGGGTAGGACCTTTCTTACCTGCCCAGGGAGCAGGACCACGGTAGGTCCTTCAGGCTAGAAGTGGGACGTGCTTGGCGATTGTGGTGTTCTGTTTTGTAACTGAGCTTTTTGCCGGCTGCGATGTTAAGAGTGATGCGCTGCAAAGACGCCGTGAATCAGCGCGTGGGAGAAGTAAAAACCCGCGCTCTGAACATCGCTGCTTTGCTCCTCTCTTGCAGCGCTGCGAGTCCTGCAAGCAGGCGGTGCCGGGGGACTGCCCGGTGGTGTACGCCGACCGGGCCGGCTACTCCCGGCAGTGGCACCCAGCGTGCTTCGTCTGCTGCCGCTGCGCCGAGCCCCTCGTCGACCTCATCTACTTCTGGAGGAACGGGGCTGCCTGGTGCGGGCGGCACTACTGCGAGAGCCTGCGGCCACGCTGCGCCGGCTGCGATGAGGTAGGGATGGACCTACCTCCCTCTGACACCTTCTGGTGGCCTTCCTGCACTTCAAGGGGCCCATAAGAAAGAGGGGGACAACGTGATCAGTGGGGTCTGTTGGGACAGAACAAGGGGTGATGGTTTAAACTAAAAGAGGGAGGTTCAGACTAGAGAGAAAGAAGACATTTTTGAGGCTGAGGGTGGTGAGAGCCTGGTCCAGGTTGCCCAGAGAGGTGGTGGCTGCCCCATCCCTGGCACCATTGCAGGTGAGGTTGGCCGGGGCTCTGAGCAACCTGCTCTAGTTGCAGATGTCCCTGCTCCCTGCAGGGGGGTTGGATGAGATGAGCTTTAAAAGTCCCTTCCAACCCAAAGCATTCTATGATTGTGCATCAGTCAATACCCAAGATCAGAAACTTTTACTGTGAGCCAGGGACTACTTCCAGCTCGGCTTCCAGACCAGGGCATGTGGGGAGACCACAAGTGGCAGGAGGTGATGGCTCAGCCTAATTAACACAAAGCTGAGAACATGGAGAGGGTGCTCCCAGGGCTGTAATCACTCTGGGGGGACTTTGAACAGACCGTGCATGTCTCTGGGCATAAAACTACATTTCCTCAGGGAAATGACACTAGTGGAGACCGTCACTAACATCACACTGCTTCAGCCCTCTTCCTTTAGGCACCTCCAGCCCCTCAGAGCAGCTGCAGCACCACTGCCCTTCCAACCCAAAATCATTTTATTGTGTGGTTCTAATTCAGGGCTTCTCTGGCATGTCTCACCCTGCTCACCCATCCGCACTCCTGGGAGCAGCACCCCGTGGGTGCTGGGCACTGGGGCTGTGCTGCTCAGCACTAACTAAAGCACCCCTGTTGTCAGCACTGTTCTCAGCACAAACTCAACAGACACCAGCCACCATCAAGAAAATTCCCTCTACCCCAGCCCAGCTAGGTACGCCGTGTCTGTCTCAGATCAACAGCCCAGCTCAAGCTGCGTTTAAAACCTGATGGCTTCCTGGTGCTCAGCTGCCACCCATGGCTTTGGCTCGGTTGCTCAGGAGAAGTCCTGCACCTTTCGTTTACCCGTTCCCAAAGCCTGGGGGCTTGGTGGCACGCGTGGGGCTGGTCCTCCTTGCCCCTGCCGTGCTCCAGCTTGGCGAGCTGGTGGAAACAAGCAATGTTCTCTGTCCCACAGCTCATCTTCTCGGAGGACTACCAGCAGGCTGAAGGGATGGCCTGGCACAAGAAGCACTTTGCCTGCCTGGAGTGCGAGACGCTGCTGACGGGCAAGCCCTTCGCTCTGGACAACGCCAGCCTCCTGTGCACGACCTGCAGCAAAAGCAAACGCCTCTGAGCGGGGAGCAGCCCGGGGGCCACGCAGGCTCCCTGAGCTCCTGCCACAACTGGGGGCATCTGACAAGTACCTGAGAAGGTTAAAAAAAAAAAATTAGAGCCAGGCTATTCACTTGCAAGCAACTAAATGTCCCCTTGCATCCCGTGCGGCTTGCAGGAGAATATTTCCTTGGGGAGGACGCGGAGGGAACTCGCACACTGGCGGGTGGGAGGTACATGGTGTGCCTGGCTAGGAGGGACTCAAGAGGAGGTTCTGTGGTGTGCTGCTTTTCTATAAAGTCTCTCCAAGCTTCTTATGACTAAGATCTTGCAATAGTCCTTTGGAAATAACACATCTCAAAAGTAACTTTTGCTGTACTACGCCAGCGGCCGTGGTTGCAGACGAGGGTGGTTCCTGGCTCTTGAAGTCCATACTGGAAGTTCATACCAACTACTAAAGCGCTGAAGAATCTGATTAACCCGGGTGGGTACTTGCTGAAAGAAAATGATCTAAAATGACAGCGACATGCAGCTGTAGCTTTCTCCTGAGTGTACAATAATGTAAATACAGAGAGCTGGCAGATGGGGCGATGGGTTTGTCCTGGCGAGGTGGGAAGGGTGCAGCTCTGCCCCGGGACAGCCGCCTGGCGCAGCCCTGGCACTGGAATGCAAAAGCCTTTCTGGCAGATCCCAGCAGGCTCCCGGCCTCTGCCCTGCCCCCGGGTCCTGCGGGCAGGCGGCTTTCCACTGAGCCCATTGTGCTCCGGCTGCGATGCTGGGGGTCCCTCCGCTTTTAAAGAGGGTTTTTATTCCAGCAGGGTTTGACCAGGAATGTTATGGAAAACAGCCTTCCAGCTTGGTCTGTGCCTGAAATGCTGCCCTGCCCTTTTTCCTTGTAATACACCAGTGACCCTCTCCAAGCACCAGGGAACCGTTCCCGCCCCTCGGAGCCAGCAGTGTCCTCGCCCTGGGCTCAGCCCCGCTCCGTGTCCCGCAGCTCTCCCGTCCCTCGGGGATCTGGCAGGGGTGACACCATCCCAGGCTCCAGCACCCAGTCTCTGTGGATTGCCTTTGTTCCCTACGTCAGGCGATGCTTCTGGTAGTCACCGAAGGTATCAGATAGTCCAGGCTGGCAGGTGTCTGTGTGCTCGCTCTTTTTTTTTCTTCTATTAAATGTCTACGTAGTTTGCCGGAGAACTGGAATATTTTTTGCAGAGGTGAGCGTGCAGGGAGCTCGCAGTTGCTACGTTTTTTTCTGCTGCAGAAGACGCTGGTTTCTCTTCAAAGCGTGCTGCGGGTGTTTGCTTGCTTGTGATAAAATAACTTGCAAAGGAGGGCCGGGGAAGCTGTGCCCGCCGCAGGGGCAGAGGTGCGGGTGGGCTCTGCCCCGCTCTGCTGCGGGGGGGGAGCAGGACACGTCCAGCGCTGCCTTTGAGGAGGTGGCATCAACGTGGTGTAACGACGTAGCTGTGTGGGGTGCGAGTGCCTGTTGAAGCTTTGTCGTGTGGCTGATATCCCTGGAAGCGCTGGGATATGGACAGTAAATGAAACGCGGGGCAGGAAAACGCCGAGGCGGCAGCGAGAGCCGTGGGGTGGTGGCCGTGAGCAGGGAGGGTGTCACCGTGAACCTGCTCCTGGGGTCATTGGTCCCTCTCGGGTTGGTCCATGGGTGCGTTGTGTGCCTGGGAGCGTCGCTGCTGTCAGCTCGGTCGATGCTGCAAGTCAAGAGAGGACGTGTGGAATAATGAAGGGAATAGTAAAGCTCCCTTGGATCAGCCCTGGATCCAGGCACTTTGGTTATAAGTGAAGCGGGAATGAAGAATAAAGCCCGGTGCTTCGCTTTCCTGCCTCTGCCTCATTTTGTTACAAGGGAAACGTCTTTACCTCTTCCTAAAGTTGGTTTCTTTCAAAGACGCATCGTTGTTGTAAAGCCTGCGCTGTAAAGGCAGCTGGAAGCTGTGTGTAGGTTATAAAAACATCACAGCCCCCACAATGACAGTTTTTCCTTTTTTTTTGAATATTTGACGCCAAGCTTGAGGTGCATGGTGTGTGTCAAGGCCAGAAGAGACAAGGGCAGAAGAGACAAGGGCAGGGGGCCTGGGCATGTCCCCAGGGTAGGGAATGCTCATCTCGGCCTTGAGCATCTGTCACTAAACCCGTGTGGATGGAGACCCTCATCCTGGGGCCCTGTGCAGGGAGGGCCGAGGTTGTTCCCAGCTCCCTGTGGTTGGCACGTTATTGTGTGTGTGGGGCAGCACCTACCCGTAAGCCCTTTGGGGGGGTTCCTAATGGACCCCTCTTATCACAGGGTCCTCTCCCGTCTCCCCTGCTTTTCCTATGAGGGTGTCTGAGCCTGGCCCAGGCTGCCCAGAGAGGTTGTGGAGTCTCCTTCTCTGGAGAGATTCCAAACCTGCCTGGATGCGATCCTGGGCCCCCTGCTCTGGGTGACCTGCTGGAGCAGGGGGTTGGACGAGGTGATCTCCAGAGGTCCCTTCCAACCCCACCATGCTGGGATTCCATCACAGCCAGAGTTAACAACCCAATGGAGACTCAAAAGGAGGCAGAGAAGAGATGATGCTTGTTTTCTCCCCTGCAGAAGAATGTCTGTGGTGGGAGCTTGGGTCAATGTCAGAGCAGAGGCAAGGGGAGAAGACAGGGATGTGGGGGAGGTGCTGGCACCCCAGCATGGCGATGGGGAGGGAGGTGTAATGCTGAGACAGGAGCCTGTGTCCATGTCCATCCCTGCATTGCTGTCCACCACAATGGTGGGTGGCCATCCCCTTGACCCAGCTCCTGGGGGCTGTGAGGGCAGGGCCGTGTCATCCCACCCTCCATGCAGTGGGTTGGCCTCTGAGCAAGAGAGAGATTAAGTCCCCTTCATCTACGAGGGTTGTCCTCAATGATATTGGGTAGGAGAAAATGAGCTTCTGGATGTGGGAGCAGCTCTCGCCCTGGAAGAGGCTGTTCTGCTCTGGTGGAGGTGGAGCTCTGGACTGATGGTGGCCAGGCTGCGTTTCACATTG
Organism: Eurystomus gularis; assembly: GCA_013400335.1. Classification (NCBI taxonomy): domain Eukaryota; kingdom Metazoa; phylum Chordata; class Aves; order Coraciiformes; family Coraciidae; genus Eurystomus; species Eurystomus gularis. The sequence continues at coordinate 508,951 of VZZY01019626.1, read as the reverse complement.
TTCTAGGAAAGGAAAGCTAAGCAGCATCCTCCTTTACAGCATCGTTCAGGAAAAAAAATGTTTGCTTGGATACTTCTCTAATGAATTGACTTGTTGGAATTGATGAGATTCTTGTTACTCACCTCGGTGGTAACCAACAGCCATAGAAAAGTTGTTGATCTTGAGCATAACTCAATAGGAATCTGATACCTGGCTGGGAGACAATTAACTGAAGCAGAAACTTTCAAGGAGGTTTTTCTAGTGCAGTCAATTCTTAAAATAATGCGATTTCAGATACCTGCGACTAATAAAGCTCGAAATTCAGTGGCTTCAGGTGAGAAAAACATGACCCAAAGGCAGGCGGAGGTGGCTATATAAACACTGCAATAAAACCTGCTTAAAAGCCCCAGAGAGAAAAATTTAGAGGTGAAGGAACAAGTATTCATGAAGCGCTGGTGTGTTTCGGTGGGAACGCCCAGGGACCTGCAGCAGCTGCTGCTTTAGCACTAAACACAGCTCCTACCGCAGCAGGTTCTTCTGTGAAAGGTGAGGTTAATTATGTCCATGCAAGTCTGATTTGAGCTTTTATTTACTTTTTCACTCAAGTTCTTCAGCCGAGTCAGCCAAAGAGTAAACCTCTCCACAAGGAGGTTTTTGTGCATTGTAGCTGTATCACAGGAGTCATTGCAGGGAAGCATCTCCAGCAGCCCCGTGGCACGGAGCTTGTCCCACCGTGCTTCTCCTGACCGGTCTACCACAAAGGAGGTTGCAGAGGGGTGGGGATTGGTCTGTTGAACCAAGTAACAAGACCTTTGAGATCACCGACTCCAACCATTCCCCAGCACTGCCAGGTCACCACAAACCCATGTCCCTCAGCACCACATCTCCACAGCTTGGAAACCCCTCCAGGGATGGGGACTCCACCACTGCCCTGGGCAGCCTGGCACAGCCCTTCACAGCCCTTGTGGGGAAAAAGCTGTTCCTCATGTCCAACCTCAACCTCCCCTGGCACAACTTGAGGCCATTTCCTCTTGTCCTATCACTTGTTCCTTGGAAGAAGAGCCCAACCCCACCTGGCTCAAACCTCCTTTCAGGAAGCTGTTGAGAGCAAGGTCTCCCCTGAGCCTCCTTTTCTCCAGGCCTAACACCCCCAGGTCCCTCAGCTGCTCCTCACCACACTTGTGCTCTAGACCCTTCCCAGCTTCGTTGCCCTTCTTTGGACACACTCCAGCCCCTCAGTGTCCTTCTTAGAGTGAGGGGCCCAAAACTCAACCCGTTATTTTGGGGTGGCCTCCCCCATGCCCAGTCCAGGGGCATGATCCCTGCCCTAGTGCTGCTGGCCTCTCTGGTGCTGACACAAGCCAGGATGCTGGTGGCCTTCTTGGCCACCTGGGCACACACTGGCTCATCTTCAGCTGGCTCTCAACCAACACTCCCAGGTCATTTTCTGCTGGGCAGTTTCCAGCCGCTCTTCCCCAAAGCCTGGAGCATTTCAGGGGGTTGTTCTGACCCAAGTGTAGGACCTAGCCCTTGGCCTTGTTGAACCTCATCCCATCAGTTGGGTTCAGCCCATTGATCCAGCCTGGACAGATCCCTCTGTAGAGCCTTTCTACCCTCAAGCAGATCCACACACCCTCCTAACTTGGTGTTGTCTGCAGACATGCACTCTATCTCCTCGTCTGGATCATTGATAAAGATATTAAAGAGAACAAGCCCCACTGCCAAGCCCTGGAGACACCACTCGTGACTGGCCACCAGCTGGACTTAACCCCATTCACCACAGCTCTTGGGCTCAGCCATCCAGTCAGTTTTTAGCAGGCAAGCTGCAGCAGATCCGGGGTAAGGGAGCAAGCACAGGAGAGCTGATTATTTTTTCCTGTGACTCCCCTGCCTGCACACCGGCGTGTTGCCCAACGCGCTGCCCCCGCCGCAGGCTGCTCTGAGCTGGGTGCGATGCCCGCAGCGCCGAGGGCTCCGGCAGCTCCCGGCCGGGCTGCGGAGCAGGCAGCGTGCAGCTGTGTTATTGTTGAGCCAGATGTTTCATTACGGGCTTAGCACATTCCTCCGGAGCCCCGCAACGGCGCTGGAGCGTGGAAAATGTCACAGACAGACGCTGTCTCCGCACATGAGCTCAGCAAGCCGAACGAGACACAGGCCAGCTTAAAGAACAGTGAATAAAGGGCTCTTTCAGAAAAGAAACCCATTAATGCTTTGCCAAGGCCTTCCCTTGAGACTGCCTAAATAAATTTCCTTAGATTGACAAGGCTTAAAAAGCAACTCTTTCAGTGGAACGGGACGCGAAGCCCGTTCAGCTGGAAGGCACCAACCTTCTGGTTTTGCAGCTCTGAAAAGAAAGGTCATTTTTCAAATCCAAGGAAAACTTGTTGCAGTTTTTCTTTTCTGGTGGTTTTACAGGGACTAAACAATCACATACTCTGGGAATCTCCAAATTTATAACAAGAAGTTTTAATTAACTACTCTTGATGAATTGGCTGTGTCTGATGTTGGCAGGTTTTCATAACTTCCCTGGGGTTTGGGATGGACCTTCCTGTGGCTGGAGGTGCAGGGAGTCCCTTCCAACCCCCACCGTGCTGGGGTTTGGTGATTCCCCCAGTTGCTGCATTACAGAACTGCTGGGTCCATTGTGCCCATCCCTCTCCAGATACACCGCCATGGTTCCTGTTAGTTAGTTCCTGGTTAGGATGGAAAGCTCGTACTTGCGTTCCTAGCACCCAGCCTTGCCAACCCAATGATGTCAGATGGGTTTGCTTGGTCGTGCCTGGGCGTGTGCCTGGCACGGGCAGGGCATGTGTCCTGCTCTCTTCCCAGGGGACGTCACTCTCCTGTGCAGCAGGGTGAGGTGGTTTCCCATGATGGAGACCCGGCCGTTGGGTCCAGGCTGGTCTGCGGTGTGTTAGTGCATGAGAAGAGCCATTCAGGTACCCCCATCCCAGCTGCTTGATCCCCAGCATCATAGAATGGTTTGGATTGGAAGAGACCTCAAAGATCATCTCGTTCCAACCCCCTGCCATGGCAGGGACACCTCCCACTAGACCAGGTTGCTCAAAGCCCCATCTACCCTGGCCTTCAACGCAATCTGGTGATGGAGGATCCACAACTTCCCTGGGCTATCTGTTCCAGTGTCTCACCACCCTCAGAGTAAAGAATCTCTCCCTCACTTCTAATCTAAATCTCCCCTCTTCCAGTTTGAAGCCTTTACCCCTCATCCTACCGCTACAAGCCCCTGTAAAAAGTCCCTCCCCAGCTGTCCTGTAGGCCCCCTTCAGATACTGGAAGGTGGCACATGGGAAGGCTCTTCCTCCCCATCCCCAGCCCAGCGATGAGCAGCACCCCGGCAGTCGGGAGTGCAGGGACTGCATTTTTGGGTTATGTTTTCTTCATGGAGCAGGGCTGTGGTCAGGAACTTCCCAAGTGTGGGCTTGTCTCATACATCACGTAAGGTGTCTGCATGGCCTTAAATGGGCATGATGCTGGAGTTACATCTTCCTTTTTTGGGGAGGGAAAGCCAAACAGAGCCCTCACCCTGCTTCCTGCAGCCCTTTTGCTCACATGCCACAAACCAAAATGAAACGTTTTGCTCCTCGGCCTTTATTTCACTCCTCCAAAAGCAGGACCCAGCAAACAGACAGCTGTTGTAGAAGCTGGGCCACAGGACAGACAGAGACACGCTGTTCTCGGGTTGCTTTTTTCCGTGGGTGTTTCCACAGCCTGTGGTGCCAAACCGCATCTTGCTGGGCGAGTCCCGGCAGCAAGCACCAGCCCAGGGTGGAGGAGCCCAGCGAGGAGGGGGACGGGACGTGAGATGGGTGGGCAGCGTGCCCTGCTGCACGGCACCCTTCCGTGATTCCATCTTTGAAGAACAACCTCGTTGCCGTTTGCTGTTTTGCTCCGGGGTGGAGTCGCTCGCTTTCAGCTGCACCACCTTACATAGAGCTGGCATCCATCACAGAGCAACTGTGTCACCGGCCCCAAAGTCACCAGTGCCCACACTGGGCACCAGACCCAAAGAAGACCCTGCAAGTGATGGCGGAAGGGAGACATCTTTCCAGTAAAGGGGGAGAGAGGCAGGCAGGAGAGCCTGGCAGTGCTGGAAGGCATGAGCCTGGTGAGAAAAATAACCTTTCCTGAGCAGTTTGCCTGAGCCAAGGTGGCTCCAAGTTTTGTCCCGAAGCTGATTTGCCTGCCTGTGACACAGCGTAGGGGCAAAAGCACACGCATCCCCCGAGCGCCTGCAGGGTCAGCCAGCAGCTCCTCCAGCTGCTTTTTAAATGATTGAGTTTAATCTTGGCTTGGCGTTAGAGTCAGAACAAACATGACCCAAGCAGCACCTGATGCCCTCAAGGCTGGTCAGCAAGCGGAGCCATCATGTTCTGCTCTCAGGGGGAAATGTCCCAGTGTCCATCCCACGGGAACACTGTCTGGCCGTGTCTGACAGTCTCCAAGCCTGGGTTCGTGCTTCCCCCTCCTCACCCGTGCTCTTGGGTTAGGAGAAAATCCTCCTCTTCCCCCCCCAGACTCAGACCCGGGCTTCCTCTCCTCGGGCAAGCCAGGGGTCTCAGCTGATTTCACGCAGCCGTTACCAGGACCGATGCACCGTAACCACCACGTTCAGCTTCTCCATCGCGCACTAAAACGCGGGAGCTGAAGGCCTCCACTGCAGAGGTGAACAGTCGGTGGCCTGGCCGATCCTTGGTGCAGATGAAGACCAATAACACCCGATGAACGTGCAGAGCGCAGCTCCCTGCCACCTCGGGCTCCTTTATTTTGGAGAGAGAGGAAAAAAAAGTTATTTGCAGAGTTGCTTTCCTAATATTTTGGCTGATCAGCTTAATGGTTCTTCTCCACAGCCCTTAATCGCGTCTGTTCCCGCAGCTATTACTCAGGCGTTGCTTCCGCAGATATTAATGTGTGGTTTGTTTAAGCAGCCAGTGCCAATGTCAAGCGCTGAGCCCTGCGCTGCCGAGGGAGATCCCAGCGGTGCCTGGCAGGTTGGCAGGGGCTGGGACGCAGCATCAATCTAAACTGGGGAGCACTCACTGTATTTTAGTGCTGTCCAAATATTAACACTGCCCGAAGGATGTGGAGGTGTTACCTTGATGTATCAGCACCCAGAATGCCACCGCCCGGCGCCAGATGTTAGGTCTCTAAGACACCTCTTTAATGCAGCACTTGGCTGTGAACTACCGAAAAAAAAAGAAAAGATTGGGAGCAGGCAGGAAGAAAAGCCTTTATGACAATGGTGCCTTGATGAGACCAGGTCTGTTCTGTTGAGGCTCGTCGTGCCCGTGCATGGGCCAGCCTGGCATCCCAGCCAGCTGCTCCAGGGTTGGATCTGGGGAGCTGCTCCGCCCAGGTGTTTCCGTACGTCCTGTTGGGTTAAAGCACAGGGTTGTTCAGCCTGGAGAAGAGAAGGCTCCAGGGAGACCTTCTTGCAGTCTTTCAGTACTTAAAGGGGCCTGTCAGAAAGCTGGAGACAGACTTTTGAGCAGGGCCTGTTGGGACAGGACAAGGGGGGATGGTTTTAAACTAAATGAGGGAGATTTAGACCAGAGAAGGAAGACATTTTTGATGCTGACGGTGGTGAGAGCCTGTCTGAGGTTGCCCAGAGAGGTGGTGGCTGCCCCATCCCTGGCACCATTGCAGGTGAGGTTGGCCGGGGCTCTGAGCAACCTGCTCTAGTTGCAGATGTCCCTGCTCCCTGCAGGGGGGTTGGACCAGATGACCTTGGAAGGTCCTTTCCAACCCAAACCATTTGATGATTCTATGACCCCAAGACCTCTCCCTCTCACTTGCTCTTTGCCCTCCTGCTGCAGCGCAGTGAGCAGCTGCCTGGGGAGACACCAACGCTTCTGGTAAAACCTGGTTATATCAGCAACTTGGAAAATCCCCACTAAATATGAATAAAGAGGGAATAATCCAAAGCCCAGGAATTCAGTCCCCAAGGAAAGGCTACTCCAAGGAGTTCCAGGTGATTTTGGAAGCTGCCCCAGCCTGGGTGACCATGCTGCCCAGCACCCACCTCATGACGCCAGGGATGCGCTTATTGAGGTACATCTGCCAAAAGAAGAGCCCTGTGATTTTTTTTTTTGTTAGTACCAACAAACCTGAAAAAGTTACAAATATCTTACCCTTTCTGGACTTTTTCCAGAAATCCCGTCCTTTGTGGCTCGTACCCCATGGCCAACGGGTCTATCTGAGCCTGCAGCCTACTCTTAAATCTTCAAGCGGAAACCTTCTTTTCCTTTTCTATTATTTTTTTTTCCTGGGTCTGGCTTTAAATACTTCAGCAAGGCGTGGAGTCCAGGTTTTTGCATCAGGTTTCTGGTTGTCGCGTCCCAGTCAACAGTCCCTCGTGTGACTTACGTCTATGCTTTGAAAGAGCATGAAAGTTCCCTTTGATAAACCTCCTCGGGTCGCGTTCCCCTGTGGAAACTCGCTGCAGCCAGCTGAGCGGCGGCAGGGAAACCTGGCCCGCTCTGCCCGGAGCGAGGAATTTTGGCATCAGGTTTGGGAGGCTGAAAAGCAGCCTGGAGAAAGCCAGGGCTGTTGCAAGCAGAAGCCCTGGAGAGACAGAGACTCGAGTCAACGCTCTTTATGGCAAAGCACAGAGGATTCAGGGAAGAATATCTATTTACAGCACCAGAAAATGTTGCCCTAGGATCTTTCACCGAAAGAAAGCCAGGATTACTCAAGGGTTTTCCTACAAATGCTGTTGCCTGGGAAAAGAAAAGGTCCTCTTTATTTATTTATTTATTTTGACAGGACAAATTTTGAAATATCAGTACCTCCTGCAAAACTCTAAAGTTAAGTGTTAACCAATTTTGATGAAAATATTGTATAAGGATAAATGGATCTTCCCTGAAGTAGTTTTCTTTATGGTTTCTTAGTCAGCAAAAATGTGACTTAGAGAGGCTGCCATGAAAGTGAGAATTAATCTGCTTATCCTCTGAGAAGGAGTAAGCTTTCCATCAGAATTTAGTTCTCACATCACCTTTGGTTCTTGATTTTACTCAGTTTAAGAAAAAACTCCAGGCAGAGGTAAACTGAAGAGGGGAAATTTAGATGTGAAATTAGGAAGAACTTCTTCTCTCTGGGGGCGGTGAGACCCCGGCGCAGGTTACCCAGGGAAGCCGTAGATGCCCCATCCCTGGAGGTGTTCAAGGCCAGGCTGGACGGGGCCTTGAGCAACCTGGTCTAGTGAGAAGTGTCCCTGCCATGGCAGGGAGGTTGGAACTAGGAGATATTCAAGGTCCCTTCCAACTCAAGCCGTTCTATGATTCTGAACCAAGGTCTGGAAAATTAAGCAGTTCCAGCACAGAAACAGATGGGTTTACGGATTTCAAACATGGGAGCTGTCTGCCCTGGGAAGGCGAGATCAGACCAGGATGGGGATGGGTCCTGCTGGCGTGAGCCTTGTCCCCAGGTCCATGGTGTGGCCACCAGGCAGCAGACAGGGCGGTCAGGTGGCAGAGGGGCAGAGCTCTAAAAATGCCTCTGGCCAGCGGGTTGACATGAAATATTTTGGGCTGCTTTTGAGCACCATCAGGTTTTTAGCCCATACCATCTGTTTCTAACTCTGAAACAATGGGCTGGCAGAGCACCAGCCCCTGATGGCTGGGATCAAGTGATGGAGCTGAAAACCCAAACCAGCTGCATTCGGTTGTAACAGGAAGCTGCTGCATCACTTTGGGCCTCTGATAAAATATATTTCCAGAGGGCTGACTGTGGCCTCGGGCAACAAGCCTCTCAGTATTAAACCCTATTTGCAGACCCTACGGAGAGCCCACAGCTCCTGACCACCGGAAATGGAGTGTGAAGCATCTGTGCAGGAACACCAGCCCCTCACTCAGAGTACGGGACTTCTTATCTTCTCGTTGTTTTGGCTGCTTTCAGCAAAAATTCACACAAGGCAGGTGCAAATGCCTTTTGCTGGGGCTGCTGCCCAAATCCCAGACACCTCCAGCTCCTTTGGTGTCCCCAGCTGCCCTGCTCCAGGGGCCATCACAAGCTCTGCAGGTGGGTTTTTGAACAATGCTGGTCCCATGTCATGCTGGTCCCCACCAAGACAGGGGAAGCACCGGCTGGCAAGGCTCTGATGCTGCGTTTGGCCGTTGGCTCCATCTGCGCTCCCCTTAAAGAGTCTTTTGGGGCCTGGCATCCTACAAACTTTACGCAGATAACGGCACCCAACCCAGCACCGCTGCACAGCACTGAAGATTGCTGCTGAGTTTGTGGACACCATCAGTGAGGTCCAGCTTGCACCATGTTTCGTCTCATGTTATTATTTCATGGAATCATAGAATTGTGTAGGTCCAAAAAGACCTTTAAATCATCGAGTCCAACCATATTTCATGTGACTTACCCTCCAAGCCTGGCCCAAGCACAAGGTGCAGTTGCTGTTCTTCACAGAAACAACCCTGCGAGCACACAACTGTTAACAGCAGTTCCAGGGCTCCACGTAAGATCCACTGGATTTCAGGGTCCCCATTATTAGCTGCAATTTTTAACGTCTGCTGAGAAAATGTCAGTAATAGTGCTGAAATAATTTTTTTAATGATTTACTGCATAAAACAGGATTTGCAGCCTGCCAAGACCTGCTCCAGAGGCAGGAGTTAACATTGCAGAGTCCTGCTACCCAAGGATGAACACGATCCCGCCGCTTCCTTTGTTCCGCCTGTTCTAGCAGAGAAAGGAGCTATTTTCCTTCAAGTGGCTTAGACTAAAACAGAAATTTTCATTATTATTTCATACAACTTGTAAATCTTTCCCTGGTAATGCCAGCAAGCGCACAAGCCCCGTCTGAAAGCGGTGGTGAAGCATCACCGGAGCGATGCCGTGCCAGTGGAGAACGGGGACAGAAGAGAACGAGCAGAAAACCCCTGTAAAAATAAAACGCTGGCGGTAAGCTACATATCCTGGCACTGCGTTTAACTGCAGCTGGATGCAAAACTCCAGCTCGTTTTGCAGGATCAGATGCAAAGTGCTGCGTGTGAGCCCATCTCCCAGCCCTCTGTGAGAGATCCTGATTCTGGGAAAACAGATTCCAAACAGTTAAGAAAAAAGAAAAATTGGAGTTGAAACACTGCAATTAACTGCAGCGATCATATTTTTCTCAAATTTGTCTTGGAGCCTTCCTGGATTTTCCTCCTTAATCCCAAAATGAAATTCAGTTTATTTCCTGTATTCTTAGTGCCTGAACCAATTAATGTATTTTCTTGTCCTTCAAAACCTACTCTTTTATAATAGCGAGCCCTGAAACTAATTCGTAGTAATTTTGAGCCCAAGGACTACATAAAATAAAGAGTTAGAAACATTTGCCTGTCTGGGAAAGCGAGGAGCTCTGCAGACGTTCGCACAGCCTCTTTTGAGCTGCTGCCTAATTACTAATTACTTTCCTATTGCAAGGGCAGCCCCGAAGGAGCGAAAATAGCAGAGAGCAAAAGATAAAATCGCTGCTCTGGAGGCTGTGCTGTGACAACGATAAGAGGTACAAGCTCCCAGCTACAGCCCAGGCAAATAAACATGTCATCTGTCTGGGGAAACGGGTGACGTGGCCGGGAGAGGGAAAAAAAAAAGAAAAAGAAAAGGTCTGATAATTCTGCTTTTCAGTCGGTTACAAAATGTGTCTAATAAGTGTTTTCCTTGCACAGTATCAGAGTTTTGGTCTTTCTGCTGCTTTCTTCTGCTCCCCAGGCGTGGTGGAGACAGCCTGCCGAGCTCGGTGTCTGCCGAGGATGGCTCTGCCCAGCCAGCCCTCCCTGACCTGTGCTCAGCCCCGCAGCTGCGAGCCTGCAATTAACACTTTTTCTACAAGGTCTTGACCGTCACAGCATTTGTTTCCTAAGCAGAGACCCGTGGTCAGCACCCTGCTCTCGTCCCTGGCAGGGAAACCATTGCCCAGGCAGTGGGCTGGTGGATAACCCACTGGTGCTGCTGTCCCCTCTGTGCACCCACTTGACTTTCCTCTAATGACTCTTGCATTCACTTCTAAGGGGTTTTTTTTTCCCCGTTTTTCCTTCCCTTCCCTCATGGGAGAGGTATTTCCTTGTTTTCCATTGAGCAGGATGAGAGTGGCTAGCTGATGTCTTCACCAGCTGAGCTCTTCCATGGCAAAAACCAGTGCAAGAAGTCAAGGGGGCTTCAACAAAAGAATTGCCACAATTCTGCTGCTTCACGACTATCACCTCAAATACAGAGTCTTAGAAGTCACTAATATGTCTGTTTGGTTTGGTTTTAGGCAGTCAGGAAATGTCCCTAACCCAGAAATATCCCACTTTGTCTGATTTTTCAAAATTAATCTTGTATTTATTTCTAATTGGTTCCTGGCACAGGATTTTTTAATGGTGGGGTTTCAGCCAAAAGGAGATTTATAGAATTGGGCCGTTAATTCCTGACATGGCCAGAGAAAAGCTCTGGAGTCAGGAAGTAAAGTCGGTTGTTCCAAGACTTCCCAGGGAAATGCAGCCAGTTCTCCCACTCCATCCTGGTGCCGTGCTCGCGGTGTTGGGTCTGCTGGGCGGTAGAGCTGGGAGCACCAGCATGGAGAACAGCCCCTCTGCCTGCAAACACACGGTGGCAGGACTTTGGCAGCAGTGTCTTAGCCTGTCCTGGTGGGAGACCACCTCATTGCCCATGGTTATTAACTAATTAAGACTCTGCTCTCACCATCAGAAGTTTGCCAGGACTGATGCTCCCCTTCCAGCTGCTGAGCAGGCACCGGCTGTGATGCTCTGTGAGTGGGACAGCAGCAGAAAACCCCAGTGGGTGATCTTTGGACAAGGCTGGAAACAGTCTAACATTGTACGTGTGGATTATTCAGCACCTAGCAGAGTTTGTGGGGAGCAGAAACCTTATGTAAGCTGTGAAGCTGGTTCATTGTTATTCCAAGGGCAAGAGCTGTCTGGCTTGTACCGGAGGAACTAGCACCTCTCACTTACTGCAGAGCTGCCACCAATTTCCTTGCTCTTGTCACCAGTACGTTCCTGCCAGACTGGCCAGAGCTGCAGGGAGAGGACAAAGCCCAGTGTGGGCAAAACCTCGGCTCGCTGCCACCCGCGGAGCTGGAGCCACCCAGCCCTCCATCACCGGGCGCTGCCGGCTCTGCCGCAAGGAGCAGCACCTACATGGTACCCACAACTCCACCTGAGTTCTATAACACGTGTGCGATGGAGATACACGTAAGAGAGGGGTGAGAACGTGGCTTAGGGGTGGATTTCCTCTTCAACGCGCCCCGGTGCCCGGGCAGGAGCTGGCACACTCGCCAGCAGCAGAGCCCAGAGCACCCCAGTCGCCGTGCTCTGGAGGAAGGTTTAAAGCTCCCTCCAAACACAGACCCCACCACTGCTCGGGCTGCATTTCAGGCCCATGGCCCCACCATCCCCGCTGCCAGGAGAGGACACCAGCCCCATGCCCCCCATCTTCCCCCCAGGCTCTTGTTCTGCTGCGCAGGGACTCGCTGGGGCAATAGCTGTTTGAATCGGCTGCTTGGGGGGTGATGTCACCGGAATCACAGAGAGGAAAAGGCCAAACAAGGCAGCGTTTTAGTGAAAATATGTCCTAAAATGGGAGTTTGACCGATGATTAGCAAGCGCAAAACACAGATATGATATTACCATGTTGAGAGCGCAGAGCCCCGCGCAGCCTCGGACGCTGGAAAAAAAAAAAACCCTCCAGGACCTCAAATGATGAGAGGAAAAGCAGCCTAATTCAGAGCAGCTTTCTCCACAACGCAGGCTGTGCCAGGAGGTCAGTAAGTGAGGAATCTCGGTGCTGAGATAGATGGACAGATCAATGCAGGGAGAACTTTTTTCCCGGGAGGATAGTCTTTTTTAGAGAGTTTCTTTGGTATGCTTTTGGCTTTTCAACGTAAAGCAATGAACCTCCTCTAGTGGATAGAATAAATGTTATTTTAAAGGTGCCAGAAGCAAAAAGCACAAGGAGGAAGCTAATTTGGGTTGAAGAAGGGAAGAAGAGCATGCCTGCAGCTCGGGGGGCTGGAGCCAACACTGGTGGTCCTGGGGGCTGCAGGGACCTGGAGGGACAGGGTAGCTGGTGGGCTTCGCTGGAAGACACCATCCCTCCTGACATGGAGAAGGTGTTTGGTTTATCCCAGAGAAGGACAGAGCTGCGGAGGGGTGGCTGCAGGGTGGGGTCCAGGTGTGAAGCCCACCCAAAACCATCGCGAATCCATCCACCTTCTGTTTTCTGCGATGCTGCACTCCCCTGCCACCAAGAGCAGGAGAGGATGAGCTGGAAACATGGCTGCTGCGACCAATTTATCCTATTTGTTGGATGGAATTGCATTTAGGGCCTATTGTGTCAAAAGATCAAACCTGGTTTTTAATCCCTCAAATACCTGGGGGGACCTTTGGATTTGACCATCAGAGTTTGCTCCCTTCATGGCAGATAGGGCCCCACCAAGAGGTTACTCAGACAGAAATACTTTAAGGGAACCTACAGTTGTGCTCAAGCTGTGGCACCCGTGGACTTGTCAGTGTCAGGTTAATGGCTGGACTCGGTGATCCTGAAGGTCTTTTCCAATCTAAGCAATTATGAGGGTCAGTGAATTGTTACCACGGGCAGCTGCACAGGCACGTGGGGGACCATGCTCAGGAGCACGCTGCAAGAATTCAGCACCGAGTCCATAAAGAGAAATTAAGGCCACTGAGCACCCTTATATGGTGTTCAGCACCTTATATGGTGCTGGGGAATGAGGGGAAGAGACGGCAGGAAACAGCCACGCTCAGGTGCTGTCCTCAAAGAACATCTCTGACGGTCCAGCCAGGCCAAGGTGCCGCCGCTCTCACCCAGCAGGGCCTTGCAAAGCTTCACTTTCTTTAAAAGGCTTAGGATAAGGACTACAGGATGAGGATTTCAGCATCATCAGGTTGGTCTCCTTGTTCCCATGCAGCACTCGCAATAGACACCGTAGTGCAGTTATTAATAACAGTGATGAGCAGTCCCCTCTGCCGGTGGAGACACGGAGCACAGGCTGGCAGGCGGAGCCGAGTCTGCGGCCCCTCGCCCCGCAGAGGCGAGCTGTCACCCCAGGAATTTTATAGTTTCCTGTGAGAGAGGTCCTGCTCATTCATCAGGCATTGAAAAGCGCAGCCAAGCCAAGAATGCATTTATTCTTCATCTAAATATAGTTGAAGTTCTACTAAAAAAACACCAGGAATGGCAGGACTCCCACCCCAAGGTCGTCATGGGGGGAGGCGGCACCCGGCTTTGGGTATTGGTCCCTTGTTCCCACATGTGCCTTCATCCAGGGTTGCTCACCCCACTGCAGCTGGACAGACGCCCAGCGTGTGGGTGCAGGAAGCGCTGATGGCCCCGCATCCTTTGCCAAGGTAAGACAGCAGTGGCTGCAGCATTTCCCAGCACAGGACCACGGGCTGGTTTGAGCATTTAGAAGAAAGCAGAGAGCTAAAGGCCCTGAGATGTGGGACTGGGACAGGGCAGGAGCAAGGATGTTGCAGATGGAGGATGTCCGACCAGCCGTCCCTCTGCCCACCGGCTGCCACAGCAGGATCAGGGTTCTGGTTGCTCAGGGACCACTGCTTGGCCCTTTCCACCCTGGCAGCAGCAGCAACAGAGAAGCTGAAGTTTTATCTTGTGCTTCAAGAATGACTTGATGTAAGCAAAGTGGGGTTTGTATTTGTTTCTGAACAACCACTAGCAACTGCCCAGTCCAGAAGGAATCTGGCCCGATGATTATTTAGGCTATTTGGATTGCTTCTAAAGCTTATCCAAACTGTCTGGTCCCTCTCAGTTGGTGGTGCAGAAGAAAAACACCCTCCTTCCTTTCCTCTCTGCCCTGACGGTGTTCTGTGGTCTTCTCGAATGCAAGGTACCCTCCAAGAGCCTTAGGGCCAGCCCTGGGGAGTCAGGGTGGCTGCTGTCTCCTCTCCCTGCCCCAGCCCCACAGTATCTCTGGGGCTGAGCACCCCTGCACCTCCCGTAGCTCCCTTCTCCCCACCAGCCCTTAAGTGCCTGATATATGGGAGATGTTTTCAGCTCTTCATGCCCTTGCTTTCATCGTTGTTCTCAACAATTTATCTTCTGTGTGTGCATCAAGTCATTCCCCTTTCTATGCTGATGTGTAGCAGTTTTGGTCTCCTCGTGGGTTCTGTTGCCCAGCTGCGAGTGAAATGGGCTCTAAGGGAGCAGGAGTGATGGGAGGAGGGGGCTGCAGCTCCGCTCTCATCCAGGTTTAATCCTTCAAACAAGACAAAACCAAGTCCTGCCTGTAGCTGCAGAGACTGCACTGAAGCTCCTGCATGTGAGCAAGGTGGGCTCTGCATGACCATGGCCAGTGGTTCCTCAGATCATAGAAGCATCAAATGGTTTGGGTTGGAAGGGACCTTAAAGACTCCCTCATTCCAAGCCTCTGCCATGGCAGGGACACCTCCCCCTAGACCAGGTTGCTCAAAGCCCCGTCAAACCTGGCCTTGAACAGCAGATGGGGCAGGGATGAGTCCTGCTGGCCACCCGGTACGATGAGCTGCAGGATCAGCTCCTCAGGTCATTTCTCAGCCTTACTCGGGTTAAACAAGTCCCTGACCTGCATGAGGCCAGACTAAAACTGCATTAGCTGCGTCTGCCAAAAACAATCTGTCAGTGCCAGGCGGGCAGGGATTTATGTGCCTCGCTGGGCAGCGCCGCTGCGCCTGGCTGCAGAGAACGCACACGCACCTGCAAACATACACACAGTTCTGTGTATGTGCACACGTAAATACATGTATGGAAGGGAAGGAACAACTCTGCGCGTGCATTCTGCAGCGCTGCCCAGGAAACCTGCTCCCGCCTCCATTCCGCCCTGGAGTCCCAAAGCCCTGAAGTGAAACGTTTGTAAAACAAACAAGTGACACCCGTGCGGATTTTTTAAAACTGAACATAATTTTGTTAGGAAAAATTTGTTTGGGTTTTTGTTTTTTCATTTTAGAAGCAGCATTAGAAAACCCTTCCTTTACAAAGTCATTTTCAACTCGCCTGTTTAAAATTTGTCGGTTGCTGTATGTCTTTCTCTGGTCATTTTTTCCTTACTCTCACACTCCCCGTTCAAGCCGATGTGTGGGTCTTTATTTTTTATGAATTTCTCAGCCTCTCGAGCTGTTCCTCCCCTGCGGATTTTGCTGTGATAACCCATGAACTGGGCTGGCACCGACAGGAGCACCAGGCTGTGGGTGAGCACGCCTGTGGGTGCAGCAGGATGTGGGGGACCACCAGTGCCACCCATGAAAAACCCTCTCTTTGCCCCAGACAGCACGAGAACTGCCTAAAAATTCACGGGAGGGGAGAGGAGAGGAGGGTTGTCCAGTTTGTTTCTAAATAGGAGTGTTGGTGTCGTTGCTTGCTTGCATATCTCTGAACGTTTTAGGGTCTTTTCGGTTCATCTCCTCCCACTTTACAGTGTAAAGTCTTTGCACTTAAATGAAATCAGCCTTAAACCCAACGTGAGCCAAGGTTCTCCTCAAGCGTCCCTGAGAGAAATGTTGCAAGATTGGTGATAAAACAGGAAAAAAAAAAAAAGGGATGATGTGGCAGAACTGCCTCCTGCAGGCACCTGAGCCGATGCCCCTTGTGTGGATGAGGCCCAGGAGAGGAGCTTGTCCCCAGGGGCAGAGCTCTTCCCCCCAGCCCATCTGCACAGGGGGGACCCCACATCCTCTCCCTTCCACCCCAACCTCCTGCTCTCCCCCTCCCTGCAGCCACCGAGCACATACCGCAAGAGCCTGTTATTCTTGGATAATAATTTTCACATTGGTACAACCACCCCTCAGATGGTGTTATGGGTAGTTTAAAATGAAATCCTTTAGAGCTGCTAATTGGCTAGATTTTGAGATATATCATTACAGATTATGTAGTGACTCGGGAAAAGTGACAACACAGGGGAAGATAGGGAGTACTCAAACTGTAGAGCTGGGCTGAAAATGTCTCACGTCAATGATACAGCATGGAACAAGAGGGGAAAACTTCCACGGGGGAAATCTTTTCCCAAAGGCCTGATCCTGCACCCAACCGGATGCTTGGAGCTGGCCCCGGCTTTGAGATACAAGTGGTCTGGAGGGAGGGGTGCTGTGGTTACCTTCCCTTTCTCCGTTTTGTTTGCAGACACCAGCACAGCCAGTCCCAGTGGTGGGAAAGGTCCTGGAGCATCCTCAAGTCCCTGCAGGCGCTTCGCTGGGTGATTCCTGCTGGAATGGTGCTCTTCTCCCAGACTCTCAGAGGATGGAGCAGCTGCAGCAGCACCTCTCAGGGTAGTCCTGCGCATAGACCTTGTTTTTGAGCCCACAGATGTAGTAGCGGTGAGACTTCCCCGAATACTGGTAGTGAACTTCGGTGACAGGCATGAGCTCAGTCGTTTGACGCTGGGAAAGGAAAAGCTCAAATTAAATTATCAGCGGCGCAGGAAGCCAGAACAGTATCAGTCAAGCAAAGAAGAAGCGATTTCCCCTCCCGCTTTCTCCAAAAGATGTTGATTATTAAGCTGAAGAACTTCAGCCAACAACAAGTGGAGGGGATGAAAAATTCAAGGGTGGGGAAAGCGCCAGCAGAAGGCAGCTGGGATGGGCATTGCTGGCACCGGGGGGGTTCAGCACCTGCTTTCCCAGAGAGCTGCAGAAGGCTTTGGCTGGCGTGCAGCGATCCGGTGAACAAACTGCCTTTGATGCTGAGCGGTGGAAATTATAGGCTGGAATTGAGTTGGAAGAGAGAAATTTGCCAAAGAGCTGGTTTTGAGAGACCACATGGGAAATCAAACCATCTCCCTTCAAGTTTATTTTGGTCTTTCAGTTTACTTGCATTTTTAATGTGAAACCTTCTCTTTCTTGTGGCTGAAAAGACAGCGTGTTCTAGCTCAACTCCTGCCTCTGCAATCACGTGGATAATGGCAGCAAAAGAGGCTACAACACTCTAGCGAGAATCAGATGGAGCAGAATCCTAACATTTATTCACTATTAGCTTATTCACTATGTCCCAAGCCACCACAGCAGAGCCACACAGCTGGAAACCATTTCACATCCCCTCTCATTCACCACTGCCCAGGGAAGGTCCTCTCCAGCCCCGAGAGTCACACTCACCACCACATTTTCATCTTCTAATATATTCTCTCCACTGGCTTTGCTGAGCAGCTCTCCCGGGAAGTTCAGATGATGCTCAGAAACAAATTCAAAGACATTGTTCTTCCTGCAAGAGAAGGGGAAGAACTGAACAACCCAAGGCTGGTTGTAGGGTGCTGAGCTATCTCCAGGCTCTTCCTAAATGCCCAGGTAATGCTCGAATGCTCCTTGATTCCTGAGGACCATAATCACGCCTGCCTGTCCTTTGTGAGCTCCTGCGTTAGTTACTAACCTTGTGTGTGCAACAACCATGGACGACTCTTGCGTAAATAACGCTGAAACTGGCCCTTCATGGTGAAAGCTTTAGGGCTTCCAGAGCCTCCCACACCTATCAGCTAACTTCTTGTGAGACCTTGGACCATCCTTTACCTCCATGGAGCCACTTCAGCTGCCCCCATGCCCCATGGACAAGACTGCCATGGCTAAGGGCTGAAGCTGCCCCTCCAAGCCCCTGTTTCTGCCTGACCCGAGGTGATAAATACTCCTCCAGCTTCCCCCCAGCTGAGGTCCCAAGCCTTGTAGTAAAATAAGGAATAAAAGCCACAGCTCTGCACTTCCACCCATGCTGCTCACCAGGTTGTCACCAGCTGCTAGAAATGTTGGAGCTTTTTTTTGCCCTGACAGGTCACACAGGTCTTGCTGCCCCAGCCAGAGCAGGTATCGCACCTTTCAATGAGTAAAAAGGGGTTTAAACAGGATTCTACACACTGCCTGGGGGCTGGGGGTGGTTCAGTTCAGTTTGTGGAGCTCAGCTGGGCCAGCAGCTACCGCACACAGATCCCCCGCAGTGACTCGGGGGATAGAGCGGGTTTGCTGGGAAAAACAAATGGCCAGTGCCGGCCTCAACTCTATTTGCAAATACAGAATTAGTCCGAGAATGTATTTGTACATCTAATTAAGGATAATCACAGTTTCCCCACACAACGGTAGGAAGGCGAGTGTCGCTTTGGAGATGCTGTGCTCCAACAGATGCAGGAGGCAGATGCTGGTGCATGGAGCATTGTGACTGCACCGCTGCAGCGCAGATCAGCAGCAGTTAACGGCTGATTCATTAAGGCTCTTCAAGCCGACATTAGCCCCAGTGGAATCATGCTTTAAGATGACTGCCATGATTGTGCACGATACCATCTCTGTTATTCTAAACTTAATGGAGCCCCATAAGCAAAGCAGTTTTAGAACAGTGCCGCCTTCTTTTTTTTTTTTCCTTTGTCACTTAAAGATCATTTTTAAGCCTGTTAAGTTTCGTGTTTGGAGAAACCAGAGGGTGGTAATAATTCTCCAGGCTGCGCGGGCTCTGAAACCTGCCAAGCTGCAGCTGGGCGCTGCGGGAGCCGGACCAAAGCAGCTCTGAGGTTTGCTGCTGGCTCCATCCAGCCCCATCCCAGCACCCTCCCTGGGCCAGGATGGGACACTGAGCATGGACCTGGGGGGCTGAAAGACTCCTTTCTGCTGCAGCTGCTGAAGGTCTGAGAAATGCTGCTTTCATTGGGAAAGCCAAAGCTTTCTCCAGTTCTCTCTTGTAACAGAAAGGTGACAAAGATGGAAGAATGACCAGCCAAAAATTTGCTACGTTCCAAATGCTTAAGAGCTCCTCTGATGAGTGAGGGCTACCCTCCTGGTTTCTGAATGCTGAGATGAATAATAGATGTTAAAATTAAAGTTCATTTAAAAATCAGAGCCAGGAGAAAAGGCTGTTTCTAATCATTTTTCCTGGAGACTAAAGCTCCTGCTCTATCTGCTAGGTGATCTTCATCATAGAGAATAAAAAACCCCAACTCTGCACCTCAACCACTGCCAGTGGCACGCAAGTGGAGTCATTTGGGCTCAAAAACACTGGATTAAGGGCTTTTTTACACTACCAGCTTTCCAGTATTTTCCTCCTACCAGCAGACCCTCAGCTGCTAGCCTCCCCGAAGCCAGTGGGACTGGGATGACTGGTTTTTAACTGAGCAAGGGAAGTGGCGTGGTCGGAGCCGAGCCGCACTCAGTGACCTGCCGAGGAGCCCGTCCTACCTTGTGCGACCGGTACCTGACCAACGCTGGCACCTCTTGCGCTGCTTCAGCCTCCGCCGGGATCCCCTGCACGTCACACACCTCGTCTACAAACACAGCCAGGAGTTCAAACAGGTGGTGACTGCTGGAAGACAAACATCTCAGGTTTATAAGTCAAAAGCTTTTACGCACGTTATCAAAATAATCGCTAACTCAGGCTTGCAGAGAGAGGCACGTGCCAGGTACCTGCACTGCAAATGAAGAGTGTAAAAAAATAGCCCGTAAGTGGTGACCCTGGATCAATTAGGTGTTCCAGCCAGACCCACCAGCGATGCAAACGAGACACGACCCCATTCAGCATCTCTGCAGGACGCGGGAGCACCCGCTGGAAACTGGGCTGGGCAGGAGCGGGTTTGGGGGAGAGGGTGGCAAAGGGGCAGTGAAGCAGAGCTTGCCCTCGGGTTTCCAGTCCTCATGACAAGGACAGTGACAGCACGTGCTGTAATCTGGCAAATGAACCCCAAACGTAGAGGAGCAGGAGGTGCAGGCTGCCCAGTGGAAGGTTGCCCAGCTCCTTACCTGGCCTGCCCCACAGCACACCCCACACGGCCAACCATGACCGTGGCATCGGTGACAGTCCTGAAATGAGAAGATTATTCATGCACAGAGCTGCCCGGGGATTTCAGATGTCTCATTATACACATGCACTCTTCCTGCATCTAAATTCAGTGATAAAATTCTGCTCCTGACGGGACAGAACCCAACACCGTAAAATTGTGCTGTAGAACCATTAAAAGAGTCATAAATAATAATTACTTAACAAAGGCAAATGTCTATGTAGTGCTGGCAAAAGAAAGTAGTTTTGGGTTTTTTTTTTTCTTTATTCATCATTTCACTTAAAAAGTAAAATAAATTGACCAGCTATAGAGCTTGTCAAAAGCTAAATGGGAACTGTCACACAAACAAAATGTTCTGCTAATGTTGAAAGAAAATAAAATTTAACAAAAGAGGAAAGATTATTCAGTGCTGTTTCGTGAAAAGGCTGCGGCGAGATTTGTCCCCAAACTTCTAGAGGAAGAAAACACCAGGAAGAAGGGATCTCTGGCTGTTTTCCTGGCATTTAATGAGGAAAAACCCAGGCAAATGAGTGCCTATCACTGTCCCGAGGAAGGGACACTGTCCCCACAAGCCCATCGGCCGGGGAAGGGGGTCCCATGAGCAGGGGCAGTGAGCGAGGACTCACCCTGACCAGTGCCAAGTGAGGCACCCGTCAGCACCACGTGTGTCCCTGGAAGAGCAGAGAGAGACCAATCTCCACGTCCCAGGGATCCATGGGGACATTCCCAGGGGGTCCAGCTGCTCCAGGCTCTGCAGGAGGGGATGGCATCTTATCCACCTTGCTGGAGGTGGTGCTTGGATGCTGGTCAGCACTGCTGAGGACTGGCCGACTTTGCTCCGACTCACGGAACGTCTCCAGTCGATACTAGAAGAGAAAAAAAATCACACACACACCACAAAGACAACTTGCACAAAGCAAGTATCTACATTTGAACCGTGACTTGCTAATAATGGGTCTCAAGAGCATTCCCAGACTCTTCTGTCTCTGAGTACAACTCGGGTAAGAAAAACCAATTACCACTTTCACAGCAAAAGTGCATTTTGCCATTATTTGGTGCACCCTGTGGGTTACGTTTTAGGTGACGTCTGTGAGCAATCTGAGCAACCTCAGAAGTGGAGCAGACACTTACAGAAAGGACCATTTGCCCCACAGTGCTGTCCAAGGGCTCTCCTCACACCCTGCTCCTCAGAGCTCTTGTGTTATCCCCTCTAAGAGGCCCCAGAAGAGGGAGGAGTGGGCACAGCAGCACTCCCCAGGCAGGACCCCCACCAAAACCTGGCGCAGAACCCACTGTGTCCATTTGTGGGGTACTCCCGCTCCAGGGCTGCGCTGAGCTGCTTTTAAGAGAAACACCTAAAACACATGCTCCCCAAAGCTGCTTACCTGTGAGCACAAAGGAGGGGCTACTTCTCTGCTCCCCAGGCTCACCCACGGGCTCCAGAGATGGTGGCAGGGGCTCAGCTCCTGTAGGAAAGGGCAACTGAGGAATTCAAGCCTGGTGAGGCTTCTAAGGTGAGTGAGGCAGCTGTGCCCAGGCCGGTGCCCACAGCACCGGCCCCGCTGCTTTGCCCAGGGCCGTGCAGCAGTCCCAGCTCCCCACTCAGCAGAGGTCTCGATGACTTTCCAAGCAGGGAGAAGCACAGCCAGATGTCAAAGCCAATTGCTTTCCAAAACATCTCTGTCTGCAAGAGCGGCAGCCCAGGAGGCATAAGGAGTCTGTGAGCAGGACAGGCACGTGGCCGTTGCAGACGCTGTAGTGTACAAGGGGAAGGGTTTCATGGGACTGTCCACCTTGCCTTGCACCTCCTTGGGTCAGGCAGCTGTTCTTGTTGCCTTACTGCCAGGAGAGTAGTTACAGGAGTGCAGGCTGTCAGAAAGACAAGAGGTCAGGGCCATGCACATGCCTCTGTCCTGGATGCTCCCCTCAGTCATCCAGCCGTCCTAGGGGTGCAGAAGGCATCAGCTGCTGTCCCAGCTCCAGGTCACCTATAGCCCAGGGAAACATCAGTGGGTGAGGAAGCCTCGAGGTCGGTTGGCGTTTGTAGAGACCAAGCAGATGTCACAGGCTAGCACACAGAGGATTTGCTGTCCTCTCCCACTGCCTTGCTTCCCAGGAGCTCAGTCCCTGTGCTGAAGTGGAACAACAGTGACACCCTGTGTAGCTGGCGAAGCTCTGCAGGTCCTCAGCTCCATCCGACTGGGGAGAGTCGAGGACTGAGCGTCAGGAGCCCTGGAGGTCCAGAGTGCAGCTAGGGAAACTGGTCCCACAGCCATCCACACCCCTTGGATGGGAGCATCACTGGGATGGACACCCAGACCAGGCTGGGCTGAGCACACACAGGCAGGAGAAAAGCACCACGAACCTTCCAAAGACCCAGAAATCTCTCTGGTAAGCAGGGGAGTTGTGTGCACTTTAAGCTCTTCACCTACATTTACATTTTTAACAGAACTTGACCACAAAGGTGAAGGTCAGCACAGAGGTGGAGGTCAGCACCTCTCGGCTGCCTTTGAAGTGATAGTCCTTCATTTGACCAGCAATAGCTCTGCTCTTTAACCAACTGCCTTTTTCCTAAAAATTTCCAACTTATTTTAATTCTACTCATGGGACCTTGGTTATTTGTTTCCTAAGGCACCAATCTAAAAATAACCTCTGGTAGCAACTGCTCCTCCTGATGCCTGACACAGAAACAATTCTTTTTATTAAGCCTTTTATCCAGTGACCTTTCATATCACAGCAGATGATTATGAAAATTCAGTCTGTGTAAGAAAAGAGCGTGCGGAGGAGGCAGGAAATGCCAGGCTGGCAATGACACGGCCTGACCAGCAAGAGAAGAGGATGAGGGTGGTCATCCATCAACTTGATTTACTAGACTTTTCTTCTGAGAGCACACTCCTTTCCTCCAGGAAGCTAAATCAATCTCTCCGTTATTTCTTTCTAGAAAATAAGAAACTACATGCTTCATTTGAAATGTCACAGCCCTCATGCAGGAGAAGGAACAGCTGTCCTTGAGCTGAGGGAGCACAGGTTTCCAAGCAATGGTGAGTGATAAGCAGTATGGAGAACTTCCTTGCGAAAAGTAAATCAGTAAGATGCCTTCAGTATGGTTCTCTTGGTCATGTCGAGACCAAACAAACTTCTTCCTCAGGTGGTGGGTAAAGTATCCCAAACAATTTTGGATTCCCTGGTCAGTTAGTTGGTAGACAATGCTAGTCTAGTGGGGCTTCAGTCAGGACAGTGCTCCAGCTTCCTCTCTGGTGCCCGAGAATAGGAAATCACACTGGAGAAGTGCTGTTCCTTCCCTCTGCTTGGTGTATCCTGGGCTGCATCCCCAGCAGCGTGGGCAGCAGGGCAGGGAGGGGATCCTGCCCCTCTGCTGCACTCTGGGAGACCCCCCTGCAGTGCTGGGGCAGCTCTGGAGTTCTCAGCACAGCAGAGACATGGACCTGGTGGAACGGGGCCAGAGAAGGCCCCAGCAATGATGGGAGGGCTGGAAGGCCCAGCAGAGGCTGGGAGAGTTGGGCTTGTTCAGCCTGGAGAAGAGAAGGCTCCAGGGAGACCTTCTGGTGGCCTTGCAGGACTTCAAGGGGCCTGTCAGAAAGATGGGGACAGACCTTTTAGCAGGACCTGTTGGGAAAGAACAAGGGGTGATGGGTTTAAATGAAAAGAGGGAGATTCAGGTTATAGAGAAGGAAGAAATTTTTGATGCTGAGGGTGGTGAGAGCCTGGCCCAGGTTGCCCAGAGAGGTGGTCGCTGCCCCACCCCTGGCACCATTGCAGGTGAGGTTGGCCAGGGCTCTGAGCAACCTGCTCTGGTTGCAGATGTCCCTGCTCCCTGCAGGGTGTTGGACCAGATGAGCTTGAAAGGTCCTTTCCAACCCAAAACATCCTGTGATCGCTGTTTGTTGCTCTCGCTGCTTTGCTATGTCTGTGTACAACTGTGTACTCACCAGGAAAAGGACACACAGCTACAAACAAAAACATTGTGAATTTCCCCATTCAGAAATCGCAGTGTTTACAAACCATCAAGAACCGACAGGACTTTGCTCACTCTCAGAAGCCCTCTCCTTCAGCCTGCTGAGACTCACCCAGAGCTGCTCGGGTGGGTGAGGGCCCCGCTCAGCACATGTCGGGGAGAAGGACAGAGGGACGCTGGGCGCCTGCCCTTAGTGTGCCGCAGAGAAATATTGCAGGAGCGTGAACTCCCAGGTTCTTCTTTTAACTATTATATCACAGCAAATCCTTTCTTTTCATTCCAAAGTAGAATGGATTTCCATACATGTTACCAAGAGAACCTGAGCACCTATTTTTAACATGCGCACATTAAACAAAAACGTGTTTAAAACAGAAGATAGAGATAAAAGTATAAGTACTACATTCCTGTCCAGTGGAAATGGTTTAAATGACCAGGTTAAAAATATCTCAAATTTAGAGTCAATAAATCAGCCTCGTGGTTGTTGCTACGGTGATGTTGTTGGAAATCACAACAGTCTACAAACATGAACACGTAGCTCCATTTTAAAACAACAATAAGTCCGAGATAGAGTTTGATCAAAGCCAAGAAATTCAGAGCTCAGAGGCTGTACTCATCTGATAGTTCAGGTTTTGTCCTATATCATCAGGATTCGGCTCTAAAGTAGCTGGTAAGATTGCACAGCATGCAGCAGCTGAGGCGCAAGCTCCAGCCTTGGACTCGAAGCTTTGTGTGCACAACCCACGTCACCGCATCCCCAAAACCTGGCGTGCTTAAAAAACAAAGCTAGGAAACATCCCAGGAGCGGAGATTCGGGGACTAAGTTCACACCCCTAAGGATTAAGTTCCTGTCCCACTGGAATCAGGGGGCCCTGCATCACACCTAAAGGTGCAGCAACACCGTCAGGTGACGGGCACGGCACAAACAACGCGCCCACCCTCTCCACCCCTTCCACAGACACCGACCGGACGAGTGCGTGCGCCAACATTTGGTCAGAGGGAGTTCAGTTTGGGGAACAGTTATTTTTAACATATTACTTGAAAACACAGTTTATGAATATCTTAATCAAGAAGCACAACCACACAAAAATAGTAGAGCAACCCGTCAGCATGGCATGCGATCTGTTTCTTTTAGCCTTACTTACTGTCGGCTTTCATTCCTGGCTCCATTCTCAAAGCCTAGGGGCAGAGATGATCCCGTCCCAGCCATCTCCTCTGGAATACGTGGTTTTCGGTGAATTCTGTGCTCACAGCCACAAAACCCAGTGCCCATGAGCCACTCCGCTCTGCCAAACAATGCAGATGGTGGGAATTCATGAATTGGTGTCAAAGGTGGACGAAGCAGAAGCTTGCCAGGAAGGAAAGTGCCAGACAGCCCACGCTGGCCTCCCAAAGGGAAGCCCCACTGTAGAGGAGAATTGTCAGAGGCCATGGAGACTCTATGTGGGGCCAAGTTACAGCTAGAGAGCTGTAAAGGGACTAGAAGACAACACCTGTCCCATTATCCACCAGCACAGCTTCTCCACGCAGGGGAAACAGGATGTATGCTGGGACAGAAAGGAAAATTAATTCCACTCTACCTTTCAAGCACTCACTATCCTGGGGTGAACTTACAGCCACACAGCCCCATCACACGGCACACGCCATTGCACACTGTGTACCTCATAGCTACCTACATACGTAATGTGGTCCCTAATCCAGTCCAGAGCCTGGAGAACCTTTGACGAGCATCCTTACAACGACTGCACTGACTGTGTATATTTGAAGCATCATTTAGGGATGTGCTAGGTGCTTACTGAGAGGGTAACATGTAATCATAGAATCATTTAAGTTGGAAAAGACCTCTAGGATCACTGAGTCCAGCCTTCATCCCAACATCTCCCTGCCCGCTAGACCACATCCCAAAGCACCACATCTACTCGTTTTAACACCTCCAGGGATGGTGACTCCACCACTGCCCTGGGCAGCCTGTTCCAATGCCTGACCACTCTTTCAGTAAAGAACTTCTTCCTAAAATCCCATCTAAACCTCCCCTGGTGCAACTGGAGGCCATTATGAACTGCTGGCATTCGTGCTTTGCTGGAGACACATTTGGAAAGAGCTTTTCTGCTTCTGCGTATTGTGTCAGAGACCCTCAAATGTGTCAACAATAGAATTATTCTGTGTAGTTTTTAAAAGAGCCCAGAAGCACGACTGCTTAGGAGTGTTCACACCCTTAAGTGCACACGAGTAGCATGATACAACGGAAAACAAATCATGATCCCACAGGCTGTTTGGTGCAGCTAAGATTGTTCCTGAATTGTCCCTTTTCACTAAAAAAAAGCAAGCTACAAAAATAATAAAAAAAGAACAAACCACAACAAAGGAAAATCTTGATTCTGTGGAATAGGATAATGGGTTATACTTAACAGCATTAAACAAGGAGCTTTGGGGACTATCATATGCAATTAGGAATGTGACATGGCTATAGCTGCCTATGAACAAGTTGCCGCCTCTCCCAGTGCTTCTCCCCGAGGATCAGAGCAGAGCCCAAGTGCCAGTGCTGCTTCTGAAAGGTGGGCGAGCATCACTGACAGAGGGCTACAGGAAATTAATGAGTTATTACAGCTTGGAGAGAGGCAGAGGCTCAGAAAGCAAGTGGCAGCTCCGGACTAAGGCCATGAGCAAACCAGCAGACACGTGTGCTTGTGCTGCTGCCAGCATGCAGGACTTCCACCAATGACAGCTGCCAGCAGAAGCGATGAGCCCCCTGCACGGCCTTTTGAAAGCATATCCCCAGCTCCCAGGGAAAGCTCAAACCTTCCCAGAAAAAAGAATGAATTTGGGCATTTGCCTAATGGAAAACATGAGGGACGAGGGAAAGAAAGGGCTGGGTCAGGGACACTGACAGTGTCTCCTGCACTTGAGGAGCAGATACAGAGCTGCGGGCTCCTGCTGTTCTGGGCTTATGAGAGCAAATGTACAAACCCTGCATGGGAACAAGCTCATGGAGCCTCCTCAGCCCCTACACACCAGTAACCCTTCTATTTGGTTTCCGGTGGTGCCCAGAGACAGGATAAGGGGCAACAGACACAAACTGGAACCAAGGAGGTTCCATCTGAACAGGAAGAGAAAATTCTCTGCTGTGAGGGTGTCTGAGCCTGGCCCAGGCTGCCCAGAGAGGTTGTGGAGTCTCCTTCTCTGGAGAGATTCCAAACCTGCCTGGACACGATCCTGGGAGCCCTGCTCTGGGTGAGCTGCTGGAGCAGGGGGTTGGACCAGATGATCTCCAGAGGTCCCTTCCACCCCCCACCATGCTGGGATTAAGGGCTTGACAGTGGCACAGGAGGTGACACCTGTGCAGGCAGTGGTGCCCAGCCTCTCCACGTGTGGTCCTCCTGCAGCCCTGCCATGAATTTTCCCATTCCTATGGCTGCAAAGGAGGCACAGGGAAAATGTTGCAGGTTATTTAGCACCAAGCTGGGGGGCCAGGGCTGGCGCAGGGCAGGTGGGATCCCAGCCAGGGGAGCAGCATGGTGGGCTGGGATGTGGTGGGTGGACCATGGCCACCTGTCACTCCTCAGCAGCACACGATGCCTTGGGTTTGTGTTGCAGGTGCTAGCAGTAGAACCAATGCTTCCCAAGCCACAGTGTGAATTAAGTCAGAGTTCTTGACCATTTTAAGCAGACATTCGACAAAAAGCCCATGGGTGGGTGGGAAGGTGCCTTCAGCCCCAAAAGCAGTCCAGGAAGGGTCTTCTCAGGCAGCCTCAGCACCTGGGCAGCAGTGGTGGGTCTGTTTGGCAGTTTGCACCCAGGTCCTACAAAGAGAAAACACACAATGCTATGGTTTCGGAAATCCTTTTGCACTTCAAAACAGGATCAGATCTGGGGGTTTTACTGCACTAGCCCCAAAGGGATGAAGACACTGCTCTTGCTATGCAAGATGCACATCACCGTGTGCTGTCCTCAGGATTCCCAGCTCCCCCCAAACCAGCATCATCCTCCACTTGCTTTTTGGGTGGTTTCTTGTGAGAAACATGGGTCACATCTGCAAGTGAGTGCATTTGGAAATTGCAGGGCACGATCTTCTGCTTCCTCATATCCCATTAAATTACCGGATGACGCCATCCCACCAGTTCAGCACACACATCTCTTTCTTGGGGTTTCCAGTGACTAACTACACTATTTCAACACCAAATCTTGTGGGAGAAATAGAAGGTTTTACACTTTTATCCACCCTGCGGTGTCAACTCCAAGTGGATTTGCATTAAGCCATTTCTTCCCTCTCCACAGAATTAATACAAGTAGAGCAGAATGGCCTAAAGAAACACTCCTCCGTTGGCTGTTGCACTGATAACAGCAGAGCTTTTACACCGTGCTGGCGGGTGAGAGCTGCTGTGTGTGCTACAGGGAAACTGGGAAAAGAGGATGTGGTTAATCTAAAGAGAATGGATAATTATTGGTCTGCTACACTGCTCAACAATAAAGTTGAAGATCTGCATAGAAATTAATTTCCTGCAACTCCTTTGTTTCTTCTAGTAAACTAAGAAAAATCAGTTTAGATTTCACCAAAAGCAAAATTTTTTCCGGCCAAAAACTCGCTCAGTCACACCCCCTCCGTTCTGCTCAGTCTCAAGGCAAAGGCTGCATTTTCTCGATAGTTTTATCCCTTTGTAAAAGTATTCCCCTTTCTTGTTTAGATAATTTTTTTCCATTAGAAAAAGTTAGATGTGGAATAAAGAAAAAAATCTGGCTCCTGCTCTCATCTTTTAGTTTGGGACTGCTCTTCAGGGGTGACTCAAGTCCCTCCCCTGCAGCCCCTGCCTTCCCCCTCGCTGGGCATTCATCATTCAGCAGGAAAGTTTACCCGGCTCCAGCTCACAGGATGGCACAGCAGCACCGCCCCGGGTAGCCCTTGGCGTACACTTGCTTTTCATTGCCAAAGACGTAGAAGGAATACACCTTCCCTTGCCATTCGTAGTCAACCTTAGTGAGGGGAATTAGCTCAATACTGTGTTTCTGCAAGAAGGAGAAAAAAAAAAAAGTGTATTTTTACTACCTCTGGTTGTAATCCAAGGCACACTGCTGTACGAGGTGTATTCTGAGGTTGGGGTCACAGGTGTGAGGGAAGGGTGGGAAGAGCAGCTGCAACAGGGTGAACAAAACCAAGTGTCGGCCGATTTTTCAAGGCCAGAGGTTTTGGTGCAGGCTCAAGTTTTGAGCTGGGAGGGTTTTACCCCCAAAGCAAAGTTGTCCCAGATTAGAGGGAACTGACCCTTGCCCATAGAATAGAAACATTTAGGCTGGAAAAGACATTTAAGATCATCATGTCCAACTGTCAACACAGCATTGCCAGATCACCATTAACCCACGTCCCTCAGCACCACATCTCCACGGCTTGGAAACCCCTCCAGGGCTGGGGACTCCACCACTGCCCTGGGCAGCCTGGCACAGCCTTTCACAGCCCTTGTGGGGAAAAAGCTGTTCCTCTCAGTATCCTATATCAGAAGGATACAGGATATATCCTGTATCAGTATCCAATATCCTACCTGTCTCAGTATCCGTGTCTCCTCCGACACCTGCATTTGGTGCAGGGCAAGGCAGGACTCTGCACCTCGCACGAGGGGCTCGGGTAGGTTCAGAGGAGTCACCTGGCAGTGAGAGGCAGAGGATAACTTCAGCACCTGAGAAAGGCTTTCTAAAGGAATTAAGGGGAAATACAAAGATGCAACACAAGCCTTAACTTCTGTTCATCCCAGAAAAGATAAGTATCAACAAACTATGTCCTCTTTGGCATATACTTTATGGACAAGCTTTGCTCTAGAGACAATTATTTCACTCATTTGGATTGCAGTGGTTCATCTGCAGGACTGCTCACAGCAATATCTCAGTGCACCCAAGGAGGGTCCTTGGCCATGGGCTCAACCTTCCTCAGCTCCCAACATCACCAATGGCTCATGAACACCATCTCCCCCAGCCCAAGCTGCAGAGCCACGTCTTTCTAAATCCCTATGTGTTGAGATCCATAATCGTGGTTCACAGCTCAGCTTTGTCTCTCTTAATGACCATCCTGCATACTTGTAGGTATTTCTAACATCTAGGCAGGCTCTAAGAACCTGCAAGTATCCACTGAGACCTTTGAATAGCTCAATGTTATACAGCCACTGGAAAACTGCTGTTACATTTTTCCACTAAGAAGTAGTTAAACTCTCTTGTATAAATGGCACCATTTGTATCTACTTGATTTTGCATCTGAGAACTATTTTATGGTTAGATGAGAGTTCATGACTGCGTCAATGTGTTCTGTAGTTTCCAGACAAGTATTGAGGCTGACACGTTATTGCACAGATTACCAAGTGGTGTTCTTCACTGAAGAGCAGCTTCCCTGTGACCTCCTCTAAGTGGGACAGAGGAAATCCCTGGTTCTTGTCGACAATATATTGAGCAACGTTGTTCTTCCTGGGGAAAGAACAAAGTGAGCTCTCAGCCATCCTCGGCTGCTCTGCACACTGGGCTGCAGTGAGGACACATCGAGGAGCTGCTTCAAGCTCCACAAGTCTCCTTTCACCCTCTGTTATCCAGAATTCGGCTGCACACTGGAATTTCTTTGGTATGTCACCTCTCCTCCTCCATGAAGCCTGCTGCTGGGCACAAGGACTAGGAGAACTTCCCAGGCAGAGGGGAGGAGGGGACACAAGGGACAGGGCAAAGCTCCCTCCACACGTTCACAGCGTGTGCAGGGACCTGCGCAACTTACACCAAGGAGGGAAAAGCAGCCAAGGCTTGCACGGTGAAGCACAGCCAAGCAGCACCCAAATGCCCATCAGGATGGACATATGGACATGCCTCCTGAGGACAGTGCTGAAGTGACCTCCTTTAGCATCCCAGGTCATTTTCATTAAACGATTACTCAGACCCTGAGTATTTTCTTTTTTTTCCTCATTCTACCAGCTTTGCACCTTCCTCCCCTCTGAGTGTTTGGAAGGCAGGTTCTGTGACCACTCTCATTTCACAGCTAAGCACAGATATCACCAGCTCACAGCAGGGCAGCCTGGCTTACAACATTAATTGTTTTCCTCTAAATTATAAAAGCTTCACCTTTTCCTCGACACCAGCACTACCAGCAGCAGAGCAGTCTGCCTGCTCCCCACTTGCTGCAAGGCAGCCCCATTTCCCGGGAGCCCACCACAGCTCCCTGCCTGCTGGAACTGAGGCACTGAGCCTGTCTGGGTGATGCCACCACACTGACAGGCTCCAGTCCCCACATCAGAGCACGACCAACTGCCCCGCTCAGCTTCGTTTTGCTCCCACTTACCAGGATATGATCAGCTCTGAGTGGAAGAGCAGAAGACCCTTCATGTTGCACCGGACACAGGCCACCCGGCCCTCCCCATGGCAGAGAAAGCACCTATGTGAGGAAAAACATGCGAGTTTGGGTGTGGGTGGCCCTGAAGAACGGCAGCAGCGCAGGGGAACATGCCCAGGCTGCAGCCCTGCATCCCACTGCACATCACCAGTACCACGGGGCGATGGTGGGAGCAGAGGAGAGCCGGGCAAACCAGAGCGCTGCATAACAACTCTGGGGGAGGAGGGAAGATCCCTCCAGCCCACCTGCTGAATGTCTCTGTGGAGGAGAGAACAGATTTGCAGAATTATTTTGGCTGGGGAAACCAGGCATTAGAATGGCACAATTCATTAATACCCACCCCCACAGTGGGGTGCAAAGCCAGCTCTGACGAAGGACGCCGCGTGTTTAAGCCACCCCGCCCCGTGGCTCTGCGTTTGTAAAGCACATTGCAAGCTCAGCACAAACCAGGCTGAGATTTTCTGTTAGAAACGGGCCTTTTGGCCCCACCGCGCACCAGCATGTGCTCTTAATTTAGCGGCGTTTGCAGATAGCATCTATTTGTCCACCTCCACTGTCAGGGCATCCAAGCTGCCACCTGAACTGGCATCTGAGCTCTTCCTACCTCATTCGTCCAGAGCCGTTGCAACAGGAGCAATAACTAAACATGTCATTATTGTCAGCGGATCTGCCACTTCCTCCACAGAAAGCACAGGTACACTACAGACGGGAAGAAAACAAAGAATAAAACAATATTAATAAAAAAGATTCTCCCATTTGCAATTGCTGAGGTTGATTTTCTGAATGCCACACGTTTGGAGATGCCCAGCGAGCATAGCTGTGTGTGGCCACAGGCAGAAGAGCAGAACTCTGCAGGGGCTGTTATTTATCCCCGTGCAGGGAGCACACACACACAGACTCAGACTGGTTTAGTTTGGAAGGGACCTTTCAAGGTCATCTGGTCCAACCCCCCTGCAGGGAGCAGGGACATCTGCAACTAGAGCAGGTTGCTCAGAGCCCCGGCCAACCTCACCTGCAATGGTTCCAGGGATGGGGCAGCGACCACCTCTCTGGGCAACCTGGGCCAGGCTCTCACCACCACCAGAGTAAAACATTTCTTCCTTCTCTCTAGTGGCCCTCACCCACCAGAGCAGCTCTGGGCAAGTCTCAGTGGGCTGAAGGAGAGGGCTTCTGAGAGCAAGCAAAGGCCTATCGGTTCTTAATGGTTTGTAAACACTGCGATTTCTGAATGGGGAAATTCACAATGTTTTTGTTTGTAGCTGTGTGTCCTTTTCCTGGTGAGTACACAGTTGTACACAGACATAGCAAAGCAGCGAGACCAACAAACAGCGATCACAGGATGTTTTGGGTTGGAAGGGACCTTTCAAGCTCATCTGGTCCGACCCCCTGCAGGGAGCAGGGACATCTGCAACTAGAGCAGGTTGCTCAGAGCCCTGGCCAACCTCACCTGGAATGGTTTCAGGGATGGGGCAGCGACCACCTCTCTGGGCAACCTGCGCCAGGCTCTCACCACCCTCAAAGTAAAACATTTCTTCCTTCTCTTTAGTCTAAATCTCCCTCTTCTAGTTTAAAACCATCACCCCTTGTTCTGTCCCAACAGGTCCTGCTCAAAAGTCTGTCCCTGTCTTTCTAATGGGCCTCTTTAAGAGCTGAAAGGCTGCAAGAAGTTCTCCCCAGAGCCTTCTCTTCTCCAGGCTGAACAAGCCCAACTCTCTCAGCCTGGCCTCCCATCACACTTCACCTTCTCACTTGCACTGACATCTACCCCTCCAAACAGCTGAAACAGCTTCTCATCCAAACCCAGCAATGAAAAATAATTTTAAAAATGACCTTTTGTGGATGCTTATTTACACTGAAAACCTGAAAACGGAGCTGACCACAGATGGACAGCTAACTAAAATAATATTTACAGATGTAAGAGAGGCACTTTCAGTGGGAAACTGGTTCATCAAGCCCTTATCAACACCTCAGCATCGCACTCATATGACGGACCTTCAGGCACGTCCTGACACAATCTACTCCAGCCATCAACACTAAAACCTGGCTGTTGACACTGATGCTTTATCTTTCCATCTCGGTGCAACCCATACGAAGGGACACCAGCAGGGCACTCGGCATCTGTCCAAAACCCCTGGAAAAACCTAACTGCACCCCTAACTTTACTGAGGTGCCTTTAGTTGATGTTTCCATAGGCTCTGCGTTTCCTTGAGGAGCCATGTGGAATGTTTACTGCATGACCTTGTCTGCAGTTTAGGGTGTTAGCAGTTTTGACCCAGCTCAGTATAAATTAGGTCTTATTTTTCTCAAAGAAGATGGGACCTGATTTGACTCCAGCTGACAAAACTTTCCAGAAGTTTATAGGTTTTGGATCATCCCCGTAATCTTCAGTTCTTAAACTGCTGTACAGTGATTTACATCTCTTCCCTCACACTTTCCTCTTGGTTCTGAGAAACCTGTCAGAGTTGCACAGTAGCTTTCCCCTCTCGGAAAGCACAAGAAACCTGTTTCATCATCCCATATTAAACTCCCAATTTTGTACATCCCCTCTGACAGCGAGAACAATTGCAGGGACAATATCCAAGAGACCTGGAGGACACATCCTGCCTTGTTTTCTTCACGCAAGTTCTGTGCTCACCTCACAGCTCAGAAAGAAAGGGGGTGACAAGGGAGGTTAGCAGGCATCATGCACTTTTCCAAAGTATTTTCAAAATACACATTTTGTTCTCTCTCACAGCAGAGACAATATCTGGAGCAATCCCACGAGGATCCCAGACCAGCGTACCCTGCCAGACCCTCCACATCTGCTGCATGGGGCACGACCCACTCCGGAGCAATCAGGACAGCCCTGGAAGCCAAGGAGACAGAGCAAGGTAGTCACTGGGGAGATGCACAGAACACCCTCTCGCCATCGCTCATTGGCAAACACCATTAAACCTGGCTCATTGTAACATTGTTCTGCAGATGCTTTTGGTTCTAGAGGAGCAGGAGGCTCAAACCACCTGGTAGAGAGGGCTGCTGTGTAGCCTGGACACCCCACGCTTTCTCAGATTCAGCCCAGCACTGGAAGGGGCAGGACTGTTCCCAGCTGGAAGAACCTCTTCTGTACTGGTATCTGCTGGAATACCTGCCCTGGGATGCTCTGGTCCATGGCAAACCAGCACTGAACAGGACCAGGAGCAGCTGGCCAGGTGCTCTCTCCAGACTCGCTGTGCTCACCCAAGCTCCAGTTGGGACAGACTTTTCTGCCTGATTGTTTGTTTTATCCCAGGAGTAAAAATAGTTGGGCTTTGTTCTTTTGGGTGGGTACAAATAATTTTTAATGGCGACCTGCCCACTCAACATGCAGACTCCAGACTATTTCAAGCAGTAAACACCATCCTCTGCCAAAACCAAGCACTAATCCTTTTTGTGAAGTTATTAAAATACTATCGTTAGTTCAAGCAGAAAAACAATGCTTCCTGCCAGAACCAGAGTTATCTTTTCTTATCATGAAGTCATGAAGGGAAGAAGTAATAAATATTAACAGCGCACCAAAAAATGGTTGTTCTAATGAGTAAAAATAACTCTGTCAAGATATGTACATGTAGCAGATACTTATCCAAAAATACAGGACTGAATAGAATAGAATGAATGTGTGCTCTGGCGCTGCAGCTGGAATACCAGGATGCTGCCTGACTCCGGTCACACAGTGGGGTCAGCAGGGCCATGAGCTGCAGCTGGTGCAGGGTCAGGCCATGGAGGCTTCGAGCTCCTCACTGCTGGGCTGAGCATAACCCAAACCCCAGGTGTAGCCCCTCACAAAGTGGTTTTCCAGGTAGATCAGGGATGTCACACTGGTGTAATCATCCACAGCAGTACCAGCACACATGGCAGAGCACCCTGGGCCACGATGGACACTGCAGAAGAGCAGCCATGGGGAGCTCACCTGGACCCTGTAGGTGTGAGGCACTGGCAGATGCATCTCGCAGTCCGCAAACAGAGGAGGGGGTTCCACGACAATGTCCCAGGGCCCTGGGGGCACTGCTATCTCCGGAGAGTCCACAAACCCACCTGGGGTGAGGGAACAAGGCAAGAAGAGACATAGGGTGGTAGGGACATGGAGAACCTGCCTGGATGCCCCTTGGCACCCAGGGCCAGCTCTGCTGGCAATGGGGACAGCCACTGCCACCTCCATCACCTAAAAAAGGAGACCCCAAACCATGGCAGCTGCCTGGTGCTCCCCTTGCCTCTAGTTTGGCTGTAGCTCTTCCCTACGAAGCTGGTGTCCCAGGTACCACCAGCTGCACAGACTGGACACCAACAAATTCAGCAGACTTGGCAGGAGGAAACACCCATCATCCCTCCCAGCCCAGGTGCAGGGGAGCTCGCTGGCTCCTGCAATCCCCATGCACAGCATCTTTGACTTTCTTTAGAGAAAGCCATGCTGCATAGCCTAGAGTTGGAGGAGAGGGGCAGTTTGTCCCTCTCCTGCAAGGCTCCAGGAAATTCAGCTGCCTGGGAACGCTGATCCACTTACCCTTGTAGGGCTCACTGGCTGGAAGAGTGCTCCTGCTCTCGGTGAACGTCTGCAGGTTGTACTGGAAAAGCAAATGAGAATTAACAGTGACAGAGCCCGATGGAAAGGGTTCAGAGCTGTGGGCTGAGCCCCACTCCCCTGCTGCAGACCTCGGCAGAGGCTTTACCATCACTGAAGGAAACAATGTGCAATTAATTATTGTTTTTTACACTGGAAATTTAACACAAGCTGAAAGTTCAAGAATTTTTTCATTTGAGATTCCACACCATAAAACATATCTGAGGTAATCGTAGAGGTGTGAATCAATGCCCCAGTTGTACACACTAAAGTCACCTCCTTACTCGGAGCGTGTTCAGCGCAGCCAGGCTCCGGACCACCATGTGTTTCGCTGGGGCAGTCCTATAGCAACACTTGCTGGCTGCAAACTGTATGAAGGCATCTTTGGCTTCATCCTCAGAAATATATAAGATGCTAGGGGAAAAAAAGAAAAAAAAGAATGAAATCAGGTAGTCTGAAAATGCATAGCTGTGGTGAGGGACCTGGGGGTGTTGAGCCTGGAGGCTCAGGGGAGACCTTCTCGCTCTTGACAACTCCCTGAAAGGAGGTTGGAGCCAGGTGGGGGCCAAGCTCTTCTTCCAAGGAAGAAGTGATTGGACAAGAGGAAATTGCCTCAAGTCGCACCAGGGGAGGTTTAGGTTGGACAGAAGGAAAAATTCCTTCACCACAAGGGTTATGAAGGGCTGTCCCAGGCTGCCCAAGGCAGTGGTGGAGTCCCCATCCCTGGAGGGGTTTTGAAACCATGGAGATGTGGTGCTGAGGGACATGGTTTAGTGGTGTCCTGGCAGTGCTGGACTTGATGATCTTAAAGGTTTTTTTCCAGCCTAAATAATTCTATGGTTCTATGATCTTTGAACCTGTTCCAACAACAGATAAAAGACAGTTTACCTCTCTTCTGCTTGAAATGCCACAGTTCTTGGAGGGGACAGAGTGAGGAACTGTTCACACCCTGGAAGGAAACAGGAAGGCAAGAGTGCTGTTGACTTGCAACACCAGTGCTTAACATCACGACAATGAACTAAGTGCCCTCTTCTAGAGAGGGTAATTTTCTCCTTTACTCTTCCCTCACCTTCCCCCCCTTCACTCTTGCTCCCCACCGCCCTTGGCTCTCATGAGCTGTGTCATCCCCACATGATGCTGCATCCACAGCAGGTACCTGCACCATAGGCGCCAGACCCCACGTCTGCCAGCTCCAGAGGGGGTGCGGAGGGCTCCACAACAGGGTGGGGAGCCATGGGGATGCCTGTGAAAGAGGGGTTCAGAGGTGACATCTAGAAACACTCTCAAAGCACAGTTACAGATTGCTGCTGAACTGCAAGGAAGAGGGGTCCCCAGGAACACTGTGATGCCACTTCTCATTGGACATGTTCTCTAGACCCTTCACCAGCTTTGTTGCCCTTCTTTGGACAAGCTCCAGACCCTCTAAGCCCTTCTTGTAGCGAGGGACTGCTCTGCACTGATCCCACAAGGCAAGTTGCATGGTCTGAGCCACCCTGTGCTGCCTTTGCACGCTGGCACAGCCCACCACCCTGGGGTGCAGAGGCTCGAGAACCACCCATTTGCGCGAGATCCTTAGCCTACAGCTACATCAATCCAAAATCAGCCTCTGGTTTCAGTAGTCCTCAGCGGCACTGAAATCTGGGAGCACTGGCCAGAGGAAGAACAGAGATGGTCATCATGGAGCAGTGTGGGGCTGGGGAAGCCGCTGTGCCAAAACCCCTGAGCTTTGGGTTAACAGAGCTCAGTGACACTGCAAAAAGCCACAGTAGCTCTTCCCTTCTGGGTCACGAGGTGCTGACCAGGCTGTCCTTGGCCGGTCTGACCCTGGCAGCAGGGACCACAGAGAGGTTGTAGTGTTCCAGACAGGAGCAAATGAGGGGGGAGGCAGGTGGCTGGGAAGCAGTTCCCAGAAAGCAAGTCCCAGGCTGCCTGCCTTCCCAGTTTTTCCATCTCATCCGCTGCTTTGAAATATTGGAGAGATTAAAGAAAGAAATGGATCTGAAAAGGATCTTCCAGGGGAATGTGTTCAGGCAGCTTTGCCCAGCTCAGTGCTCTTTTATCAGAGCCAGTTGCCCAACAAGTTTATTTTGGTGGTAAGCAATCTCCTCACTGATTTCAAAGTCACTCAGCACAGTCTGCTGTGAACCAGCCCTCTCCTTCTAATCACCTGGAATAAAGTCACTGCTATATCTCGTGTCCTGCCAGTGTCCTGCTCTGCCTCCTGGCTCACTCCGTGCTGCAGTGGCAGCGTGACAGGGCAGAGCCCAGTGCCACCAGCACTTCCCTGCACTGGCAGGAGATGCCAGCTCTCAGACCTCATGCTTTTAGAAGAAACACTTTAGTTTACACAATGTCTGCAGCACCCACCCAGCAAACTTGCAGCGTTTCACTCTGCTGCGGATCATGTTGGACTTTTCCAACTTCCCACTGTTCCACCCTGTCCCATCCTGGTTGGACACCAGCCCTGGCCAAGCTCCTGCAGCTCGGGGAGCTCTGTGCCAGGGTTCGGCCACTGCTGGCACCACAGGCAACCACACACAGTCCCTGCTTCCTGGCAATCCCCAGCACCCAGCCCTTGAGCAACCTCACTGCGGAAGAGGATGCTCTGGTGCTTGCTCCTGTTGCAAAACCAGAATTTCACAATGTCACCTTCCAGTACATTGTCACAGGCAGCTTGGGGTGGCTGCTCTGCTGAACGAGCTTTTGGCATCCATCCCATCCCCTGGAGATTTTCCAGGGCTTCCAGTGCTGCCCATACCTGGCTTACTGAGGGGAAGGAGGTCTGTGCTCCCATAGCTCGCCAGATCCTTGTTCCTGCTCAGAAAAATGCACACGTCAACCATCACAAATCAAGTGGGTTCTGCAGGCAGGCAGGCTGGGCAGGGAAGCCTTAGATCAGTCTGTTGTCTCCAGAGCAGCAGCACCAGCGAGGGAATAACAAATCTCAGCAAGGGAGATAAGGAGAAAGTGATCTGCTCTGTGACAGAGGGGAAATGAAGGAGAGCAAATGAATCTCCGTGAGCAGTGGAACTAATGAGGTTTGGTTCCCTTCAGGTTTGTCTCTCGGTGATGAAGCCTTACAAAATCCTTCCCAGATTCTCTGTTCCCTCTGTACAGACGTGTAATCCACCTTTTTGCTGCCTACAAACTCTCACCACAGAGCACTGGGAGCCAGTCTGCTGGCTGCCAGCCTCAACTGCATTATTAGGAGGGGCAAGAACCAAATTCTCCTCTCCCATGCCAAAGCCAGCGCAGCTGCCCAGGAACCAGCAAGAAGAGATGATCTGCTGCTGAATTAATGATGTGAGCAGTAAAA
Organism: Eurystomus gularis; assembly: GCA_013400335.1. Taxonomy (NCBI): domain Eukaryota; kingdom Metazoa; phylum Chordata; class Aves; order Coraciiformes; family Coraciidae; genus Eurystomus; species Eurystomus gularis. Next base: position 470,012 of record VZZY01019626.1, on the reverse strand, counting down.
TGTTTACTTGGATTGCTAAAAACACCATGTTGGAATTCACCAGCCCTTGGGGTGCAAGAGCATTGCAGAAGGGTTTCTTCAGCTCATCCCCACGCAAGCAAGGCAACACAAGCTCGCAACGACCAAGAGATAACTGGAGATGACGTGTTGATTTACATTTCATTCAGATTAACTAAGAAAACATATCTTGGATTACCAAACTTCCCCAAAACAGATCAAAGACACTGTTGAAGAGACAAGAAGCATCAATCTGGATTAGGATCAAGCCGATACAGGCTCTGGTTGAGATCCGCTGATTTACATCATCGCACAAACCAACCGCTTGAGTCTCAGAAAGTCTGAAAACCTTTTAGAACTAATTAAACAATAAGTCAACCCCAGACCTGTAAACGCATCAATTCCAACTATAAAGAAAATAAAAGGCTTCCATTTAATAAAATAGTTTTGAGAGTTTAAAGGCTAACCTGAATGACTTCATCCAGCCTGCAGACATGTCCGATTTGTGTTTAAGCACCCCTCAACGGAAAGCTCAGCATCATTCCACAAGGGGTGAGGAACACCGTAGGGAGATTGTTTTTAGATGCAGCTTTTATATGAACAGTGTTTTACAAGTTTTGTCAATGCAAAGGGTTGTCATGCAACAAAATTCCTTCTTCAAAACCTCATAGTTTTGCAGGTTCGCAGTGGAAAACTGGGGTAACAGCTTCATCCAAGTGAAAGCGTGACCTTGCCCAAAAGCAGGCATTCTACAGAGAACACCTTCCACAACCACATTTGAACTTATCAGCACTACATTACAGAGCTACTTTCTTCTCACACCTCAGAAAATAATTCTATCATATTTAACCAAAAACGGGCTTTATTTTCCCAAGCAATAAAATCCATGAAAACAGGTGGCCTTGGTGAAAACACCTTGTGACTCATAATCACACTACATGACAAAAGCACCTTTAAATGCCACTAAGAAAAGCAACACCACTAACGCTCCCAGTTGCTGCAGTTGCTCCACCCAGCTCTTCCAAAAGTGAAGAGAAGGGGTTAAAGATGAAGATAATACCAAACTACGAAATATTAACACATTCCCAAACGCTCTGTTGAAATAAACCTCCTGGTTGCCCTCTGACCCAGCCGCCCTCCCTGCCTGAGCTCCGGGTTGAAGCCACATCACCTCCCTCCCTGCTATTTTCACCACACACTTTTCTCAGAAGATAAGTTCTTACATCTTCAAGTCCCACCTGTCCAGCGCTTCTTTCTCCATCGCTGCTGGAGGACACCGCTTTCGTTGGCTTGAGCAGTGACCGACGTCGGTGCTTGGGGCTGGAAACACCACACTGGCAGGGGAAGTTACGTAGGCGAGGACTCTGCTGCACCACCGCAGTTTTGGGTCCGTAAAACATATTCACACACAACATGCTTGTAAAGGGAGAAGGAACAAAACAGCACATTTGCAAACAGGGCACCTCAGAGACATCAGGCCCTCTAAAAGGAGCATCCACAGCAAAGTCAGATGTCAACTCTCCTCTGCTTCAACAGAGCAGCTCAAAATTATCACAGCTCTGAGAATCACTGGCTCCCCTTTCACTGCCAGCACCTGCAGCCCTACCTCCTCAGGGACACAGGCACACACAGTGTGCCCCAGCGCCCTGTCACCCTTTCGTCCTCTCTCCACCCCCTCTCAGAGAGCCCCAAGCATCCCACCAGCTGCCTCCCCCTGCCCAGGCAGGCAGAAGCCAGGGTGCTGCTCAGGAGAACCTGTCCAGGGCAGGCAGGAGGGAGCCCCAGCAAAGCCTGGCTCTTTCCTTTGGGAGGCAAATCTACCAGATCCAATTTTTTTCCCCAAGGAAAACTGAAGACAGGGCCAGGCATAGCAGGGACCAGGCAGGGGAGGATGCTCTGGAGTCGGGCACGGGAGGATGCTCCGGGGCCGGGATACGGGCTGGCGCTCCCGGAGAGGATGCTCCGGGGCCGGGCGCTCCCGGGGAGCTCCTCACTAGATGGAGCCGTCGCTCCGCTCTCGCTGCTGAGACAGGAGCGCTCTGCTTCCCTCGCCGATGTGTTTGTTACGATAAACTAAATATGCTTTTTTTTGTCTTCCCTCCTGGTAGCTCTCCGGAGCGATGCGTTTCCCTACAGGGCAGTCGCAGTGCTGTGAAATTATCATGGAAAAAGTAACGAAGAGCATAAATCAGCCCCGTGTTTCAAAGAATGATACTGAAACGCTCCGTGCTTTCCAAGTTTTGCAGTGCTCGCCCCCAAAGACACCCGGGCTGCCCCCCCGGACCCATCCTCGGCAGAGGTCCGGGCAGCGCAGGGATGCGGGGACAGCGCGGTGACAAACGGACAGAGGGTGCGGAGCCCTCCTGCCCGCTGGACCAGTCAGGACCCCGACTCCTTGAGCCTATTTTGAAAAACATGATGAAAGATTCAAGTTTGGCTCTTCCTGAAACAAAACAAGCCCCCCAGATTACAGAAAAATAAATGCCCATCAAAGATTTAGGCTTTTCACTTCCTGTTATTTCCTAAGCACAAGGTACTGTCCTTTGAAGGGGAAAATAATTTCCAAATCAAAGCTTGAAACACTGATAGCATCAAAATCCCCCATGTCCTGTTCCTACGGTCTGTATGGATCCAGAACAAAATCCCAGTTAATTCCAGTTTGATAAAATGTTTAAGGCTAGCACATCTCTTACCAACATCTATTTTTTATTCAAAGCTCCATCTATTCTTTAGTCACCTTCACGACATTTCTTTCATCTACTTTAAAGCATCTATAGAAGAGTTTTTTTTAAAATAAAAACTATTTCATAAGAGTTCTACACAGGAGAAAGTTTAAACTCTCAGTCCATACTCTGCACACACCCAAAGATATTTTCTAGAGCTCCTGCATCAACGAAAATTGCATTTATACCACCAAAAATAAAGCCAGGAGTGGTTACATCTGGGTTTTCTCCCTCTATTTTCTATATCTAAATCAAGTAGAAATTGCCCAATCATTAGATTTAGAAGGGATACGACCCTGCGGTCAGCATCAGCTCATTCGCAATATGTCATAGTTCGTTAATGACGTTTTAAAGAAAAGAGCTGTAGCTGCATCCATCTGACAGTCACAAGGAAGGTGAAATACGCTCCCAACACAGGGGATCGATGGTGCTGAGGATGCCCAAGGTCTTCCCGGGGAGGCTGCAGTGATGCAGCCCAGCTCTGAAAGGTGCAAACCATCATCACTGCTCCTGCCTTGGGTCAAGGCTTGATAGCTTAGCAGCTCTGAAACCATGCCAACCATGGAGATTGACAACCAAAAAAAAAAGCGGCATTTGGCCCCGAGTCCCTCCAATATTTGTTTTTACTATAAAAGGAGAGTTGGACTGTAGATGACACATGGGTTAGCTGATTTAGTTACACAAGTAACTGGGAAAGCAGAGTGCTGTGTTTTCAAATGCCCTTCTCTGCTTTTGACAGTTCAAATTCTTTTTAAATTTCACCTCAGGCTACACCAGTTGCTCTGTTTCCAGACCTGGAGTGATGCTATTTTAAGCACTAAGCAGCACAGTCTCACTGCCAGGTACTGCTCCTCTCAGAGCATCTCCATCCAACAGCCACCTTTAAGAGCTTCCCACTAAACCCAACTCCTTGGTCTTCTGCATATTCAGAAACATTATTCTTCCTAAAGAAAGCCATACTGTTGGCTGCCTGGGTTTGGAAAGGAATCCCACTGAGGTCTGACTGAGGGTTTCCTTCAACGTTCTTGTGCAGTGAGCCCACCACCAACCCCAGCAGCCCAGGTCAGCACCTTCCACCCTCTCCTCTCCTGGGTTTCCCAGGGTAGACCTTTGCCACCCTGAGTTTCTGCTTCCTCGTGACAGGCAGCGCTGGACAGCAAAGCAGGACCTAGTACAGCAGATTCCAGCTCTGCTCCCAGCCCACATTGCCTTCAAAGCCTCAGAGGAGAGCTGTTATTATTTTCATTTTACAGCCATTTTACAAAGACTACCAAACAATAAAAAAAAAAATACAGCTTCAAAAGCAGTACCAGTAAAAGAAGGATGGCTGAGAGTTTCATCCAAAGCAGCACAGACCAATCTGGGAGCTTTGCCTCAGCTCCAGCTTCTCTATGGACTGCAAAATGTGGATTCCTAGACCAGAAACCTGAAGCTGCCCAGAGCTGCAGCAGCTGTTTGAGACCATCTCTAATGGGAGGGTGAGTAACAAATATCCTTGTTAGAACAGAAGAAATGGGCAGGCAAGGTAGGAGCACATGGAGTGAAAACTCAAGGAGTGAAGGAGGTTGATCCTCAGCAGCCACAGAGCCCAGGTTCTAGGGATGGGGCATCAACCACCTCTCTGGGCAACCTAGACCAGGCTCTCACCACCCTCAGCAGCAAACATTTCTTCCTTCTCTCTCATCTAAATCTCCTTTTTTAGTTCTCCTGCTCCTCTTCTGCTCGTCGGTGTACTTGACAGTGTATTTACCATGAAAAGGAAGGATTTTCTGCCCATGTAAGACCCACTCAAGATGTGATATTTGTTCTTTGCCTTGCCTTTGTACTTACAGGTTGACACAGCTCAGCAGCCACCCCCATCCTTTGCAGGTGAAGCAGACATTGACCCCTTGTCCAAAACAGGAGCTGTGTCTATTGCCAAAGTAACTTCACTGTCTGGTGAGAAAGCCTCAGAAGCTCAATTTCACGCGTGTTGGGGACCTGCACTTCACCTCACTCAACATCGTGAGAAGGATCCGATTCAGCTGGATGAGAGCTCTTTCCCAACACGTTTAAGCCCTTATGTTCTGCCCTGCTCATGACAGATGTGCAAAGTGATCCTTTTCTCCACGTGTCAGTCCTCAAAGCGTTTGCACGATATCATTGGACAAAAGTTGAGTCAAAAATGTCAAAAAAGGGACTTTTGATTGCCTCCCTCTTAGGTGAAGGAAAGGTTTGGCAACCAAGAACATGGCAAAGCAGACATGAGCCCACAAAACATTCATGTGTGTTTATATTTGTCTGAGAAAAAATTATTGGAAAATGTTGCCCTTCTGCTTATGTCCCGAGGATGACTAATTTTGGCTTTTTCTGAGAAAGGGCTCCAGATCAGCAATAACAGCAGGGCTACAGGCTACTTATCACCAAGGGATGAGGTTGGTCATCTTCCCATTTACTCCTGCTGACACTTCTTCAGGAAGGGCAGGTCAGCCCTGGATGTGACTGTGCACAGCCGTGGACTCCTCAGCTCTCCACCTCCCCTGCCAAGATGAATCACTGAATCCCAACTCACCGAGCTGGCCTTTGCCAGGACAGGGATCCACCTGCCCCTCTGCACAGAGACATTGCACCATCTCCTCCCAGCCCAGGGCACCGAGGAGCAGGAGCCCTGGCCCAGAGGTTCCAGCTGTTTTCGCAGGCTCTCCACCAGCTGCATCACGACACTTCGGAGGCTCCATCACGCTTGGCTTGTTTTCCTCAAGGATGTGCAACTTTCTCCTTTGACCTCCCCATATCTAAGTAGCAGGGCTTAAACGACGGAAGATGTCAGTCTTTAAAGTGATAAAGATTTCTCACCAAATTCTTTCTCTTCTTATAAAAACAAGGGAAAGAATAACATTTATTTAATCACATGGCTATTAAAATATCTATTTTTCTGGACTCTGGCACTGCCTTCCCTAAAGACTGAGCGTTTTCTTCATGAAATACCAGCGAGTCTTGGGCATGACTTTAGAGAGCACCAGAAATAGTGTGTGGAAGGAGAAAAGCAGTATTGCTTTCTTCCACATAAGGATACCAGTTCTGAGGGATTTACACACAGATATAATCCCTTTTGATTCTGACATAGCTGGGATCTTGTTAGACCCTCTTCTCTCTCTCCTTCCATCTGTTATACCATGGTGAACTCGTTGTACTCTATTTTTGGCCATCTTTTACCTCACCTTGTGTGGCTCAGCATCTCCTTCAGCCCAAGAACAAGGCAGACATGTCTCCATGTCCCTGCAACCTGGCAGTATAGAGGTGTGACATCTCCTCTTGAACATCCTCATGAAGCAAAGGCTCTTCTGCCTTGGGACCTGACCTGTTGACTGTGCACCGGTCCTCCTTACACCCCTGAGCACTGTGGGAAAGGCAATTACACCATCCTTTGCTTTCACTGCTGCCAGCCTTCTCCTTGAATCCTTTGTCACTTCAAAGGTGGTCAGCCCAGTTCAGGCAAGGTCTTGGTGGCAATTTCTACCCACCCCAGCGTGCTCCGCAAGGCCATGCCACTGTGATGGGCTGGCTGCAGTGCCAGCACATACTTGGAGAGCTTTCTAATCTGTAGGTTCCTTCCACTTCCCATAATGTCCTTCAGATTTGAAATTGATCTGCAAAGCCACTTTGTGATGCCTAGAAAGCTGCTCAGGTCCAGGTCTGGATCTGATAGCCCAGAAGTGTCTTGCTTGTTGATAGACCCTTGTGGCCCAGCCACCACCGCAGCTCAAGGGATGAAGGGTCACCTTGCCCACCAAGGTGTGCACCAAGCACTGCGTCACTCTGCAACCCGCACAGACCTGCTCCTGCTCTGCTGAAGGCAACAGCAGAGCTCTTACAAGAAAGCTTAAATTTGTGCACAAAGACTGTCCAGCTACATCTCAGCAGCTGCCGTGCTGTGGTTTGAACAAGGGCACACTGTCACAACTGCTCAGATTTATATTGTATAGTCAGGGGAAGTCTATGAATATTAATTCACTTCGCTCTGCTGTCATAAATAGCCCTCGTCAACCAACACCCATAAAAACACAAAGAGCCCAGTGTTAACTCTTGGAAACCCCCAGCACAGATCTGGGCCAGGCTCACAGATCAGGGACCAGACCCCAGCTGGGGTTGCTGCCTGCGAGCAGCTCTAGCCACAGCAGCTAGACCAGCACCTCGCCGGATTTGGCTCTTGCATAAAGGCAAAGAAGAGCCTCTTAGTTTTGCCAGCGTTCAGCATCATCTCTCAGCTAAGATGTTTGGTTTAACAGAGCCCGGCTTGCTGCACGGAGCAGATAGCCATCCTGGAGACCTAGGAAAGTGGCCCAGGCTCTGAAGCAAAATCAAAACCCAGACCCAAAAATAAATCATAGCAGAAGCAACCACATCAGGCCTGGGCACATCAAATGCTCCATGCCCTGGTCCCACCGAGGTAGGAGACTGCACAGGAGGGCTCCCTGGAGAACCGTGCCCAGCCCAGCACCTTACAGAAAACCAGTGGGACAAGGGGAGGGTCCCTGACCTGCACTGTCAACACACCAGGAAGGACAAGGCTCCACCTTCAGCCTCCCCCCAGCTCTGACACACACTTGTAGACAGTCCAAACTGAAATCCCCAAAAAGCTGTCTGCAGCATAAAGGTAATGGAAGAAAATAGAGAGTTTCTTCTGTTTCTTCATTTTATCATGAGCATAGTAATCCTAAATTTGTATTAAATGGAATTTCCCTTCTCCATTTACAGATCTGATACAGACCTTCCACTTTTCAGCTCAGACACCAGTGAAATCACCCAGTTCCTATAACACATTACGGATGCTCTCATTTGCCCTGTTTACATTAGAACAACACGCATTAGGTACCAGGTCCTGGCTGTGCTCCAGTGGCCGTGAAAGCATCCGCATTCCTACGGAGTTACAACGCTTCCTCCAAAGACTGGATTTAAGTTCACATCCAAGCCAAATAAATCATGTACCACAGTCCCTAAAACAGCTCACTTATCACGCTTGGTGTGAATAATGAAATGTCATAATATTTGTCCAAGACACGTGGTTTATTTTGCTTTCAATAAATAAGGGCTAGAAGGGAAAAAAAAATTAAAAAGAGGTGATGCTTCCTCTGTGTTATTTGGTGTCTGCTGATGGAAGTGGGCTTTGTATTGATGGGGCTGCAGAGGAGGCGACATCTGGGACTTCCCTGGGGCAGAGCCCACCTTGACCCTGTAAGGCACCATCTCCTGCTCTGCAGACGTGGACCCGGCACAGGTCATGCTGAAGAATTAAACCCAAGCAAAGTCTCATAACCAGCAGCCCAGGAGCAGCACTCTGCTGTGTAGCACCAGGAACATCCATGTTTTCCCCATCAGAAAACAACCCACCATGAGGTGCCAAGGCACAGGGAATAGCCATCAACATGGTCAAGGGCAGCAGTAAACATGGACCTGATGCTCCCACAATGAGAGCCAGAGGTCCCAACACTCCTGGAGCAGTAACCACCTCTGCCAAAGCCACCTCAGCCCTCCTGCTGCAGACAGGAGCTCCCCACTGTTACCCCACACCCCTGCCTCTCAGCTGCACCCACCATCCTCAGAGGGAGGATTTGGGGCAGATCAGCCATTATTATTTCTGCTCCAAGACCATGGGCAGGTTGCAAGGACACACACCACATTTAGACTGATGGATGAAACTGAAAATGCAGAAGAAAATACCTGTAACACTATCATTCATCAAGGGCAAAAAAGTAGAAGAAAACTGCTGTGAAGTTCTAGCAATAACCACCAAGTTCTCATTTCTGCTCTGAAACCCATCTTCCCAAGCTGTAAATCAGACTGAAAATCACAAACTATATTGAAGTTCTGAAAACTGTCTCTTGGCATGATCAGGCCTATGCCTGGGTCCCTACTTTTGCAGCACAGGAGGAGATGCTCATGTTTAAAACATGAGTGGCAACAGCAAGGAACAACTCAGGAACGGTGCTGCTAGACCTGGACCCGCAGCAGTCAGTGGTGGGCAAGGAGCAGCCGGGCGGGCTCAGCACTGGTCAAGCCACCTGCTGCTTTCCATGGCAATATTTGTCCTGGGGGCTGCAGCACTGGCTTGAGATGTCCCCAAGAGGCATCTAGACTGAAGAAAACCCAGCACATGCATCACCCTGCTAAAGCTCACGGGGGAACAGCAAAGTGACTTGGACTGGAACAATCAAACGGCAATTTGTTCCCAACAGTCCAATCTTCCATGGAACAGAAAGCCTTTTGCATGGTTGGCAAAGACTTTAAGGGTTGAAGGATGCCTCTGGCTTCACAGAATTGGTCTGTGGTTTTTTACACACTTTACCAGAGCAGACGGTGTTTCCAGTTGCACGTTGCCACATGCAAGGCTATAGAGGAGACATTCACCCACAGGAGAAGGATATGGGGAACTCTTTCCATGTTACTACACTTGCCAGTCTCTTTAGCTCTGTTTTTAGCCGCTACCAACATGCTAAGCTGGGATATTAGGTGCTCACAAGCTTGTCATCTTTTCTTCTGGCTTAAAGTAACCCCACTGCCACTTTTGGGCTTACCATAGCTCCAGGGAGCCCCCCCAAGCTCCACCGGCCAGCCCTCCAGGGCCACAGGAACACTGCCTGGCCACCGATCTTAGTTCTAGAATTGCTATTTTGGGGGGAAATGGTCAGTGGTTACACTGGAGCCCGAGCCCGCCCCAGCATTTAGCTTTCAGACAGCCACTGCCAGACGGAGCAGGACCACAATAGGTCAGGACAAGAGCAGGACAGAAAAGGGCAGCTGAAACCTTTCACGTGCAAAGCTGCCAGTGCTAGAAATAGGCATCTATATTCTGCACTGGGTTAAGAGACTAACCCCCCTTCCAGGGCTCAAAAGGATTTTTATTTGCAGGCATTAGGAGCCTCCTGGACGTGCCCCAGCCAAGCAATATCGATCAACACCGCAAAAATCCCTCCGCGCATCTTTGCCATGACATCAGCCAAAGAGCAGCATCTTTTCTTATTTATGAGTGGTAACAGGCAGTGCTTTCTGCACTTTAGCTCTGGCTGCCTCGCACAAACACTTTGTGGAGTGTTTTATTCAAAGCCCAACTTAGCCGAGTTCCCTTCAAAGAAGGACTGGGCTTCCAAGCCCGGTCATTAAACCACATATATACCCCTCTGCTGCACTGGAGTATATAACAAGAGCACACTGTAAAGCCTCCTGGGCAGGGGAAGAAAGGGGAAAAAACCATCAGCCATTCCTTTTTAGGAAGCAAAGAGCTTTCCAGATGCTAGAGCAACCCCTCAGATGACCAAGTCAGACATCCAGCAATACCATCCAAGGTACCCTGCTTGTATCATCGAGGTCCAAGGGAGACTGGGGAAAATTCACCCTGGTGCAAAGAGAGTAAAATGCTTGATCTCCTTCCTCTCAAATCTGTTGTGCTGTCAGAAAACACCAGTCTGGAGGATGAAAGTGGAGCTAGAAACCATCAGTGAGACTCTCATTTGAACAGCAACAGGTTTGCTGCACCCAGGGACAGGCTATGCTCCAGTTCCATTCTCCCAGCCTCTTCCACCAAGCCCAGGACAGTCAGTGTGGCCCTTCTGCTGCAGCATACTCATGGAGGAGCAGAGCCAAGAGTGCATTTACAGTCTGTCCTTACAGCACAACTCTCAGGGCTGCAGAATGAGGAAGGACCCCAGGGCTACCCAGGACAGGAGCCAGCCCTCTAGCCAGCCTCCACCATCACACCCAGGTTTACAAGCTGAGCAGTATCGACCCCAACTACAAACACACCGGCTGAACACTCAGCTGGAAACCTGACTTTGACTTGGCCCCGCTGTCCCCGGGTGCCACTTCTCGCCAGCCGTCAGCCAGCTCCTGCCAAAGCAGCTGCCCCGGGCTGGCACGGGAGGATTTGGTTATTTTTGCAACTGCAGCTCTGGTTGAGCTCAGCAGAATTTTGGCAAAAGGTGCTGTGCAGCGAAGCTAAACAATACAGGGCAGCAATACAGACAGCAAAACTAGCCACTTCTGGAAATAGAGAGATAAAGTAATAGGGCATCACTCGCCATCATCTGCTCCCAGGCCCACCTCTGCTACCACAGCACCTGGGAGCAGCAGCGGCCACGTCCCACTGACTCGCTTTCCCATGGGATTGCTGGGCAGTGAAAGAAAGGGGAGGGCTTCTGGCCTCTGCCCCCCAGAACAGGCTGAGGTCAGGAGAGCAGAACAGTGTAATTGGGGTAAAACCTGCCCTGCCACCCCTGTGCCCCTGCTCTGGGGTCATCTTCTTGCCAACAAAATTTTTCCTGCCTGGTTTCCCGGTGAATTTGCTGTTGTGTGATCAAAAACACTCCTGTGAGCCATGGCTGCCAGGCTCTGTACACTGGCCGTGCCTCCCCTCCTTACCTGGCCCCTGATTGTTCAGTTTGGAGCCATGCTTCTCTTTGCTGAAAGAGTTATTCCGCTGCTGCCTGGTTTTTGATGAAAGGAAAAACTAATAACACAAGGGTAAATAAAAGCCAAAGGCAAATCTGGGCTCTAGTTCTGATCGGCAGCACACCAACTAGTTAAATCTGATTATCAGACTACCCAATTGGTCATGTCACAAGCGATAAATCAAGAAGAGACTCTCACTTGATAAGGAAAAGCCAAGCAAGGCTATTTTAAAATGAAAATCCAAAGGAATTTAGAGTGCTGGTGTGAGAGAAAAGAGCTGAGATTAAGAAGACATACAAACACAAGCTGAAAGGGGCTGCTCCAAAACTGTCCTCCTGTGCCTTCAGCAAAGGAGGAACAACAGCCTGTGAGTTACCCAGAGATGGCTTTTTCTCCAGAGCAGGCTTGGCACCATCCAGCAGCACCACTGCAATGAGCCTGGCTTGGTGGGACCTGGCAAGACCTCTGCCAAGCCCTGCTCCGCCTTGGGAACACCCCTGGTCCATCAGCCAGGACACCGTGCCCCAGAGACAGGCATGATGCAGCCGGGCAGCGCTCTGGGCATTGCCCACTGCTGCATGGACAGGGCCTGGCCCGTGACAGCATCTGAAGTCACCACAGAAGGGTGACGGCTCCTCTGAAACCCCCCAGCTGCACCAGCACCTAACGCGCTTCTCTTCCCTCTAGTCTGGTACCAGACACAGACCTTTGTTCAGCATTTTAGCCGTAGCTCTGCCCACGGCCATAAGGATGTGATTAAGAGGGAACTGGGAAATAGGTAGTTGCTTACAGGCTCAATTAGCGCCTGACGAGCTGCGTAACAAGAAACAGAGCTGTAGATGTTTCATGCACTGCCCCGTGCACTGGTATCATTAAACACAGCATTCAAAGCAGAAACTCTTCAGCCCCTGGGGTGTCTTGAGGTGACACCACCACCTCAGGTCTCCCACCGACCTGCTGCTGGAGGGCAGCCCCATCTCCCACAGCCGTCAGACACTGCTGTCACCATCAGCGATAGCCCGGACCCACAGCTCCCACCCCACCCGGTGCACCCTCAGCATCTGGGATGCAGGACAAAGACATCCAAAGCAAAACGAAGCTCATAACTCAAGCTTGAGACAAAAGGGAGAATTGTTGATTGTAGGCTCTAGGATGAACTGCAGCTTTGTGTCACTGCTGAGCTCTCCCTCCCTCCCTTCTCTACACTGAGGAACTCCACTACAGGTAAAGAAAAGGATTTCCACCAGGACAGTCCAGCTTCTGCTCTGTGTGCCCCCACGCTTGCCCCCTCCTGCTCAGGCCTGCAGAAGTGGCAGCACCAGCCTGCCTTGAGCCCAGAAGAGCATCCCCAGCCCACTGCACCCTGCTGGGTCCCAAGCTCCTACCCTAGCATTTACCACAGAGACAAGAATGCAGGACGCTGCCTATCTACAGGGGCATGAATTTGATATTCATAGACTTTCTCTCTCTTTTAAAGGGCAAAACACTTTGAATCAAAGCAAACCAAGCGGATGACTTGAATGATAAATGGATGTTTTCCTATACTTTCTCAGTGAAATTTAATTTTAATTGACACTAAACATGACAGAGCTTCTATTCAAACTTTTATTTGCCAGCCACCTATTCCAGCTGCCTCTGAAGTGGTAACACAATTAAATCCCCACTCTCTGCATCTTCTGGACTCATCAGCACTTGAGGACTGAAGGGTGAGGACTTGCCTAGACACAGGAGGCTCTGTGCTGCTCACAGGGAGGCAGGGCACTGCTCACTGTGCCAGTCCTACAGGGACAAGCTGTAGGGACAATCCGAGGGCTCTGACACCAACAGCTCCAGCAAGACTGGGCTCCTCTTTCACACTAAATGAGGGGAGATCCAGGCAGGAAAAGGGTGAGGTGCCATTTGTGATTGGTGAGAGTTCTGGCTTGCAGTCCCTGTGAGAGGGGAGAGATCAGGAGCAGAGAGGGAATTCCAGGCAGCTGGAGAAGCACACCTCTTCCCTTGGAAGCACATACCATTCCCTCACGTGTCCTCAGGTTGACCAGCAAGTGTGCATTAAACAGTTGTCTGTCCTGGGGCTACTGCTCCCCCTGCGCATCTCAATCCAACTCATTTAATAATAAATGATTTCTGTACGTGAAACTCAGGGTGCTGCAAAGTGCAAACCTCTCACGGCACAAGGGCATTGCCCACGGCTCAGCCTGGTGCTCTTTCAAGCCAGCAAGGGAAGACAAGAAGTTTGGGTGTTTACAGATCCATTGGCTGGGTTTGCAGATGTGTACCCAAAATGAGAGAAGCTCACCCCCAGCACCACCAAGCCTGTCCCTAGATTCTTCTGCCACCAAAGAAGAGCCAAGCTCTGGCTCTGACCTACAGCACGGGGTGGTGACAGGTAAGAGAAACCAGAGGCAGGATCCTACCACACAACCACTCACAGGCCCTTGTTTTCAAGGAGATGTAAAACCAGGGAACGGATCATTAAAACTGAGCTTTAATCTGCAACAGAGAGCCAGAAGAGTTGGAAGATACTCATGGGAAGGAGATATGAAAGGCAGTTGTTTTGCCTTTTCAGAGAGGTGAAACGAGAGCTCTGCACCAAGCACTGAAGGCAGAGCTGATCCCTCACTCCCATCTGGCAGCACTTTCCACTCACTTGAAATACCCATTCATTTGCTTTCCATGTGCTAAACTGAGCTGAAGGATTAAAAACCTGTGAGATCAGGACTTAGGCACCAAGTCATTCCTCCTGCTTTAACCTAAAACTTAATTTACCAGCGTGGCTTTGTACCTGGCTCCCCCCTCCCGCAGCAAACTGCATGCTCTTGAGGGCTTGGGAGCAAAGCTCCCAATCTCCTCTTCTTCACTGTTCCTTCACTGCAATCCTGGTCTATTTGTTTTCATAGGAGCTTTGATTTCGGCAAGCTTGTTTTCTGCTTTATTCATCTGTGCTCAAGAGAAATAGCTTCTACTTGTTGAGACCAAGCAGCAGGTTATTTATCTAACCTCTAGAAGGCTTCTAAGTCCTTCCAGCCCACAGCCAGCCAGGGCTTTGATAATTTGTTTACCAAAAGCAATACTTCCCTTGAGATCACGTATAAGGCAGGTTGGGGTGGGGGGGGCAACCACTAACTGTTTCTGCAGAGGGAAACTTGTCACAGGGTTTCCTAATTAATGTTCTCAAAATGAAAGATTCAAATCAGCCTGGGTGGGCTCAGCTCCCACAGACACCCCGCTCCAACGGGCAAAGCAAACACTTCATGGTAACTGCTTTGGAAAGGTCTGTCCTGCAGAGAACGTGTGACCTGAGCAGCACTGCAGGCATGTCCTGCTCTTGCACTGCCGAGCTCAGCCCTGCCCCGCTGCCTCTCCTGCCTCTGCTCTGGGTGTAACTCTTCCCACTTTCCTGGGAGAAAAAAAGTCTCCAAGACTTAGCTTACGAGGAGTGCAGGAAAAACGCTGCAAGCTAAACAGAAGCTGTGGATTCTCGTTCACGTCCTAAGTGACGCCTGACAGTTTGGGATGCTTCCAGGATGAGGAGGACCACACCACATACCCAAGCCCTGCTTCTCTGGCAAGATCCAGACCAAAATGGCCCAGCAGCAGCCGAGCTGCATCTCCTGCCCTGTCAGCGCTACAGCACAGAGCTTCGAGAGGAGCTGCTCATGCAACAGGAAAGAAAGCAGGACAGCAGCAGAGAGCTGGACAAAAGAGGCTTCTCAGTGCAGTGGCCACCAGCAATACTGTATTTCCAGGACAGGGCCCATCTTCCAGCAATGGTCACACCCCAGGTTCCTACACCAGGGTGGGAAGCTGGATTTTATCACAGCCAAGTGTGCTCCATAGGTGCAGGAACGCTCCATCTGCCTCATCTCTTGCATGAGCCTGAAGCACCTTTCCCCGTGCTCAGAGCTGGGCAGACGCGCGGGCAGGGCTGGCTGAGAGGGGCAGCTGAAGCTTAGGACTTGCCTGGAGCCTGGTCAGGCTGGTGCAAGGAAACCTCTGCAGGAAGCAGCCCCTGGTTCGGAAGGAGGGATGTATTTGCTGTACAAAAGCTGGACTTTTTATTAAAAGGCAGGACAACTTCATCGCTGCACAGCTGAAGGGTGAGCTGGTTCTAGCGAAGGGCATGGCCAAGAAATGAAAGGATATCTGAGTCTCTTGCATGGCCAGGCTGGGAGATGGTCTCCACAAGACAAGCCACAGAACATTCTTTCAGTGCATCTCTTATCTATAGCCTTCCCCAGGGGAGCATTAATGCTTGCTAGAACCACTATTGTCTTGTCCTCTATACTTAATTAAACTTCCAGTTGTCATTAGTTACTAGCACACTAATACTACTGTTTGCCCACTGCAGCCTCTGCACACCAGCAGCTTCTACGTGGTGTCCATTCACAGCCTTCACGTACTTGGAAATAGATTTATTTATAGCACCCACAGTGCAACAGAATATTCCCCCTCTCTCTCATTGCTACTCGAGGCACTTACTAACTGCACGTTAAGCACTACGTGGGTTCACATTTTCCTACTCCCACGCCTGGGACACCAAAGCCGCGTGCCTGGGTGCAGACAGTGAGGACCAGCCCAAGCCTAAAGACAGCAAGTGACTCGTGCTGTCAGAAATCCCACACGAGTGGTGGGGCAGGGACCAGTAAAGCTGGGGTGAGCACACCCCGCGACCGTACTGGCATCCCCCTCCCACACAGCCCCGGGGCTTGGGGCAGCTGGACAAGCCCCCTTGGACCATGGGACAGCAGGTTCCCAAACCTCCGCTTCCCGATGTAAACCCTTTCATGCAGGATGGGTCAAGGAAAATGCAGCAGAGCAAATACCTCATGCCGCACTCCTCCGCCTGTCAGGGGACAGCACTGCCAGGAGCAGCTGGGCCTCCTAAATTGGGCACTGGTTCCCAGCCAAGCGAGCATTGCTGCTCCATCAGAGGGTGGTTACGCACGCACACCACCTCCGCTCACACCGGCAAAGTGTTCCTTCAGCTCAGGGTGAGGGGAAAAGAGCTTACCGTGCAAAAATACCCTTCACAATCTATCCTGAAGCGCTCAGCCACCACAGCAGTGGTGGTACAAAACTTGGCTAGAATGGAATTTATAGAAACATAGCGTGGGAGGGGTTGGAAGGAACCTCTGGAGATCATCTTGTCCAACCTCCCTGCTCCAGCAGGTCACCTAGAGCAGGGTGCCCAGGATTGTGTCCAGGTGGGTTTGGAATCTCTCCAGAGAAGGAGACTCCACAACCTCTCTGGGCAGCCTGGGCCAGGCTTGGACACCCTCACAGCAAACAGGTTTCTCCTCCCGGTCACATGGAACCTCCTGGGTTCCAGCTGGTGCCCATTGCCTCTTTTCCTGTCACTGGGCACCACTGACAAGAGTCTGACCCCATCTTCTTGCCCCCGCCCTTCAGCTATTGATCAGTATCTCCAGCTTCTCTTCTCCAGCTCAACAGCCCCAGGGCTCTCAGCCTTTCCTCGGCACAGAGATACTCTGGTCCTCTCAGCATCTTTGTAGCCTCTGCTGGACTTTCTCCAGTAGCTCCTCATCTCTCTTGAACAGGGGAGCCCAGAATTGGATCCAATACTCCATATGTGTCCTCACTAGGGCAGAGCAGAAGGGGAGAAGAACCTCCTTTGACCTGCTGGCCACACTTCCTAACACACCCCAGAAGACCATTGTCCTTCTTGGCCACATGAGCACATTGGTGGCTCATGGTGAACTTGTCCACCAGGTCTTTCTCCACAGAGCTGCTTTCCAGCAGGTCACCCCTCACCTGTACTAGTGCAGGGGGTTATTTCTCACCAGGTGCAGGAATCTACCCTTGCCGAATCTCATTAGGTTCATCTCCACCTAACTCTCTAGTCTGTCCAGGTCTCAATTCAGCCATGGCAGAGCAGACCTGGTCTTGAAGCTGGTGTCCAACACTTGGGAGCAGAGAGGATTTTTGACATGCAACACCAGCGTCATGCTGGGTTTGGGCTCTTCCAGCTGCTCCTGCCAAGGAGGAGCCAGTGCTGGCACCATGGGCAGAGGGCTGGATCACCAACCCTGTGAAAGCCCCACCAGAAAATACAGTTTCTAGACTGAGCTACCACCCTGACTCCAAAAAAAATACTGAAGAGACACCGTGAGCAGCAGCAGGAGGCAGAGGAGTCTGGCAGCCTTTGACCTGCAGTAATGCTCTGCCAGGCCCTCACCATCACAACATGGATATACCTGAGGGACTTGCAACACCTTGGCCAGATGAAGGAACACAACCCCATTTTTGCACTGTATTATATCAGCTCCAATGGCTGGAACAAAACCATTGCAAGGCTGAGAACTCCAGGCACCAGCCATGTGGGTTTAATAAAGGCAGCAGTGCACATGCACTGATGGTTTTAGAAGGCAGCAGCTTTTCACAGTTAAAATACCTCTCCCCCATGCCAGCTGAGCACTTTGGCTCTGAAGTGGTCTCTTACAGAAGCTTTGGTTGGCTGGTTGGTTTGGTTGTTGTGCGTTGGGTTTTTCCCCCCCTCACAAAACCATTAGTTGTAAACAAATTGTCATGAAAACTAGAAAGCACTGAAGAGATTGATGAGTCTTATCAAAATACAGCACCAGTTAAATAAATCTTCATTAATACGCTAAATGTCACTGTGCCCAGTGCTCATGGAGGAGACATCCTGACCATTGCGGATCTCTGGGCTGGTTTGTTGGATTTTCTTGAGTTTCTCTGTACGAAAGGGCTGGAATCAAAGGTATCCAAGCAGATACCGTGAGCCTTCTCCGGGGCTCCCAGAAGGACCCCAAGGCTCGCTGGCCATCCCAGGACAACATGGCTTCTCTGGGTGATACTTATCAACACAATTCCTGTCTCCCCCAAGAAGCTTCATTTACAGATTCATAACCAACAACCTCCCTCATAAACAGCTATTTCTCTCAAGTTTTTGAGGACCTTCACCCCAGTTTGGGCACCATTTCTACCATGCAAGGAGAAAATCCCACCTGCACAACGGGGCTGGGGGGCTGCACCCCCACCCCCCTGTGCCACCCTTGCCCTGGCTCAAGGGCCACCAGCCGCCCACACATGTCCCTCCAAGAGGTGACACCACAGGGGCTGTCCCCGGCAAAGCCCCTTTAAGGGACATTTGAGGGCGGCCACAGAGGCAGGACATTAATTTTAGCCTGGAGCAGTGCCAGGGGCGCAAGGCAGCTGCTTTGGGAGGCAAGGGGGGCCGGTGCCTCCCCACCCTGCCCGCCCCCGGGTCCTCCTCCAGCAGAGCCCCAATTCCCTGCTCCACGACCACCCGGAGCCAAGCTGGCAGCGGAACAGCCATGGCAGAGGAGCACACCGAGCTGGAGGAGAGGATCATCATCAAGGACCAGCACACCAAGGAGATCGACCTGGTGAACAGAGACCCAAAGCACATAAACGAGGACGTTGTGAAGGTAGGACTTCCTCAGCGCTGTGTTTCTGAGGCACTAGCACCTCCTTAATGCCAGCGGTACATTAGTAGGGTCATTCTGTACGTGGCTTGACCTCAGACAGGGCTGCGGGTCCCTGGCACATGTACCTCAAAAAGTGGCATTTCCCCAGGCTGCAGGGACATAACCTGTGACAACCAGAACCCTGCTGCCAGGGACACCCAGATGCCAGCTGGGTGCTGTGTATGGCTCCAATTAACACAGTATTTCCCGTTCCTTGAATGCACTGGGCTGCAGCTTGAAAATTTACGGAGACGCCCTCCTTTGTACCGGCAAGTGGAGAGCCAAAAATAAACCAGACTCAGCCCATAGCACTGATTTAAAGGGAGCCTTGGAAAGAGACTGGTCATCTTCAGGACCTGACAATCTGAGCACCAGAGCACCCAGGTGCAGGTTGTCCTGTTTGGAAGAAGGCTGTTTCTTGCCCACAGCGGTGGGAGGGTGCAGCAAATGTCCTCTGTCCATTTTTGACAGAGATTTCTCAGTCTGGCTGAGCAGGGAAACATTTTCCTGAGAGCTGACCACAAAAACCTGCTTGTGCGAACTTTGTTAGCATTACACCAAAGATATTTTGGGCCCAAGGTGGAGCAGGAGGCAGAAGGCCTTTGTTAAAGCTGTATTTGAGGGACCGAGGTGGATGGCGTGCCAGAAGGGACAGAGTGCACAGAGCCAGCTCACTAAGGCTTTGATCACGCGTTGAAATGCAAACCTGCTTTTGTGCATTAAAACACCATTACAGCTAAAACCACGGCACGGTCAAGTTAAACACCTGCTAGACGAGCTGTGACAGCCATGGATGGGCACCTCGTGGGCACAGCAAGACGTGCCCATGACAGCTGCCAGGCACCTCATATCTCGAGCACTTTTCCCAGTGGCTTGTCCCACATCTCTGCCACACCAGCGCATCGCAACAGCCTCCAGCCAGGGCTTGGGAAGGTGCCAGGCTGTGGGCAGCACCACCCTGCCACCTTTGGCCACGCTGCTGGGCAGCAAGGACCTGGACAGCCTTCAGCCTGCTCCCCATCCATGCCAGACAGCACTGCAGTGCACATCCGCCTGCTCCCCAGCTTGGGGATGTCACCAGTTGCTACTGGGGGTTCATGCCGGCACCTTCCAGGCTGCCCCTAACCCCTCCTGCCAGTCCCATTCCCCCATCCCTGCCTCTTCCACTCAGGGATCCCCAAAAGCCCGAAGGGGTTTTTCAAGCTCACCCACATACTTGACCATGCTACTGCTTCGTCAGCCATGGAAGCTCTCAGAGCGTTTGCTCAAGCTAGCCAGCGTTCCTCCACCTTAAAAATAGCACGGCCGATAAGGCTGGGGAGGGATGGGGAGCACAACTCTGCTGCCACTCGACGGCATCCCAAAGGGAAAGCCAAAAACTCAAGACAAAAACACCCTGGGCGTTAAAGCCCGTGATGCTCTCAGAGCGCAGCAGGTAGAGAGGCATGGAGCAGAGGGAAGCAGAGAGCTCTGCAGGCTGAAGGGTTCACGTGCCCAGAGACAAACCCGTCCTGAGCATTTTGATGCCACAGCCAGAATTTGAGACTATGTTACAGTTACAGCCACAGAGTTTTCAAAGCCTCCTCCCAGTAAAGCAATAGAGCAATTGAACAGTACCTGTGTTGCCTGGTCCCCAAACCCTTCAGGGCAGCACCCAGACTCATCTCAGGCTTCAGCCTCTGTCCCCACTGCTCCTCCAGACCCGCTGCTGGTGTGCTGTCAGCAAAAAAAACATCAAGCCAGGGCCTCTTCTTTTATAGCCTGCTGCTTGATTCATTAATTTCCCCCCTAATGAGCTCATCAAGCAGCTGTGCTGGGACCTGCTGCTCTGTTCCCAGCCCACCTGCAGCAGGACTGTCCCGGGAGCTGCTGGCAGGAGCTCCAGGACCAGCCAACCTGCCTGCTGGGTTCCTAATTCCAATGTTTATCCGCATACCTCCTGCCCAAGCTAGGAAATTAAAGCTGATGCAGAATGATGGTTAATGGTTGGACCTGATGCTCTTAAAGGTCTCTTCCAACCAAAATTGTGATTCTATGATCTTATGATCAAAGTGCTTCCACAACCAGAATGGATGTTCCTGTTTCACATAAACGCACAAACAAGCGCATTGGCTTCCCAAGGAAGGGCCATGCGATCTTTCAAGATAAATAGCTTGGCTCATGTATTCCCTAGAAAAGAGCCACACCACAGTGAGATCCCCACGCACAGTCCAGAGGCTTGTAGAGGTATTTGTCATCCAGAGGCGCTCACAGCACCTGCCCGCAGCAGCCCACCCCGGTAAGGGCACAGCCGACCCGTCGCTGTCTCTCTCCAGACAGAATGCAGGCAGCCAGGATTGAGCACCTCGCCCCCACACATATAAATAAATAAATCATAAATCAAGAGGGCTGTTGGGTTTTTATTAGCACAAAGCACCTTCTCGCGGAGCAGGCAGCCCATGTCCCTGCATGCTAAAAAAGGGTAGGAGCGGGCTCTGGCCTCCCCTGGAGTAAACAGCTCCTGTTCCAGGGGCTCGTGCCCGGCCCTGCACCTGGAAGCATCATCCGCAGGGTTTTGGACCAGGGGATGTCTCCCGGAGAGGCCAAGCTCAGGGACTCGTGCCGTGGGTTAGCCCACGGGCTGAGGCCAGGAGCCCTGGGCCACCTCCTGCTTGGACCTCTGCAAGGGCAGGGGCTCTGCTGCTGCACCAGGGCTGGTCCCCGCTCGGGGGGTGCAGGGATCCGTCCCCTCTGGCGTGGCCCTTGCTCTCCCCAGCCCCCTCTCACACTGCAGCGGATCCTCGTCCTTGTGCTGGAGCCCTTGTTAACCCCCCCAAACCCCTCTTACCTCCATCTTTCCTCCTCTCAGGTGGATTTTGAGGATGTGATCGCTGAGCCCGTGGGAACATACAGCTTTGACGGTGTCTGGAAAACCAGCTACACCACCTTCACCGTCAGCAAGTACTGGTGCTACCGGCTGCTCTCCGCCATCCTGGGCGTTCCCCTGGCAGTCATCTGGGGCTTCCTCTTTGCCCTCATCTCCTTCTGCCACATCTGGGCAGTGGTGCCCTGCATCAAGAGCTACCTGATAGAGATCCAGTGCATCAGCCGAATCTACTCCCTCTGCATCCACACCTTCTGCGACCCGCTCTTTGAGGCACTCTCCAAGATCTGCAGCAACGTCAGAGTTGCTCTCCGGAAGGAGAGCTAGGTGCCTGCAGCTGCCCCAGCCAGCCCTCGCACAGCCACCCCTCTGCGCAGGCTTCCCTGGCTCCGGCAGCGTGTCCTGCCCTTGGACACACGGACACTGGTGCCTGGGGACCTGCGCAGTGCCGCAGGGCCTCACGGCAGAGCTGGCTCTTGGGAATGCTCCCTGCAGTCAAAGGCAGTCCAGGCTGCTCCTTACTCCATCCCTTTAGGAGAAGGGAAGCCCACCAAGGCTCAGTGAGCAGTCGAGGAAGAGCCCTCAGCCCCCCAGGACCCCCAGCATCATGCCCTGCTCCAGTGGAAGGAACCGCAGCATCTCCTGGACCACAACCCTAGGCTACGACCTGCAGCTGCAGAGCAGGAAGCAAGGGTGCAGAGATGCTGCTGGACAACAGACCAAACCCTGCCTGCTTCTCCATCCCCTTGGTGTAGCATGACACTAAGAGAAATACTTGCACATGAACTGTTATTTACTGCAAGTGATTGTTGTTGTGAAAGCTTCTGTATTAAATCACGCTGCGCAAAAGTTTTATGGATAGAATAGTGAAAACAACCTTTTTTTCCTTGTGTGTTTGCATTTCAACAAAGCTCTTAACTCCAGGTCGATTATTGCATGAGGTGTTGTGTCAAGGCAACGGGTCTGCATGCTGGTAGTGTGTGCTGAGCCTGGGCCACCAGCAATTGCAAAACCATCTGCAGCAGAATTTTGGGGCATCGTTATGCCTTGTGGTCAGGCTTCAGTGAGCTGGACAGCAGAAGTGGGCAGCTCTTCAATGAGCAAGACAGCGGAGGTGGGCAGCTGTCCTGCACCTTGCCCATGAGCGCTGAGCTGCAGAGAGCTGGGGAGCTGAGAACAAATAAATGGTTTTTGGTATCTTCACCTGAGAAACTACGAGCTTGGCTTGAAGCAGAGCTTTGCCTTGTTTCTCAGGGAGAATATTTACTACATGCTTGCTTGTCTGATGCTGGTCAAGCTCTATCTTACAACGACGCATTTGTCCATCACAGCGAGGGCTGTCTCTCTGCTCTGTGTCTTGCTGCGAGGGGACAGGACCACACCGACCCCTCGGGCTCTGTCCCCAGGGAGGACACCCTCCCCTCCAGCCAATCCCCCCATCGCATCCCATGGGCTTGCCCAGATGTGGGGGGGGAGCGGAGGAAGGAGCCTCCTCCAGAACATTGCCCAGTCCCAGCTGCTCCCATGAAAACACAGGGATGAGGGGGGAAAAAGTCCCATTTGGAACTATTTCCTCCCCTGTATAGTCAATTTATTTGTTTAGTCCATCTTCCAGAAGCTGTACTTAACTTTGAGGTACTTAAACGCTTTTTTGGCTCTGGCCTTAAGTGCTTTGCTGAATCAGGGCCCAGGAGGTCTCATTGTTCAGAGGTTATTCTTGATTGTATTCATGTGCTTTTCTCCCTTGGCTTCCAACAAAGACTTGGAGCCAAAGTCTCTTCTAGTGCCACACCAAGGCCAAGAAAGAGACAGCTTTTCTGGTGGTGCTCTTCCAATGGCTGGGGATTGAGGGCTTCCGTTACTCCACAGCCCCCATGCACTCGCAGCACCATGCCTCAAGGTGGACAGAGTGATAGAGAATAAAATATACACTTGGATATTTGTAAGGGAAACAAAGTCTCCGAAACCACTTTGTTGCGAGCATTTTTTGTGGGAATAAAAATAATTTTAAACAACACTGAAATCATATTAATTTTTTTGTTGTTCTAGTATTTCATAGCCTGAACCCAAAAACCTCCAAAATCCTGATCTCCCCACCACAGTGGTCCATGGGCTGCCCACATATGGAGCAGACGCTGCTCATGTGTCAGCATGTCTGTTGTGCTTTTGACCCTCATGAAAAGCTTTTTGGCAGTGAGTTCCACCACGACAAACCTGGAGCTCTTCTCCCCATCCCACTTTTGGGAGCTTGGCCGTGGGCTGCAGCATCACTGGGCTGGAGAGTGCAGGACCCCCACGCGTGGGCACGTGTCCCGTGCAGGGGCTAGTTACTCTGAAGGAGGAAGGTGGTGAAGACAGGAGGAAAATGCTACATGCTTTCTTGAGGATTCAAACCAGTCTGACAAAATACACTGAGGGCGAACGTGCTGTCTCGAACTCAGCAAACGTGCCGAGAGCTCGCCTGAAGCCACTACAAAAAAAGTAAAAGGAATTCCAGGTGAAAAGGTACCTGTTGATGACAGTGGAAAACTAAAGTACATATTTAAATGCATTTTCCAGATTCCTTCCCAACATGTGAGGCCAAACCATGTAACCCTGTGACTGCACACAGGGCCTGCTCCTGAGTACCCCCCTGGCAGGAGCATCCATCCACAGTCACCAGATCCCTCCGGCGTCACAGGAAAGCTCCCGTCACATTCAGCCAGGAGGGCTGCACGTCACCCCAGCTGTCCCACCCACCAAAGGGTTTCGAGCGAGCTCCATGCTGTGGGGTAAAGCGAGGTGTAGATCTCAAGTGCTTGGTGCAGTGCTTTAAAACAGAGGTGTCATGACTCTGAGTGTACTTGGGTGTTTCAAGCGTTGTTTCCCCTCAGTTTCCTTCATCCTCTCGGTCCGATGCTCCTTCTGCACTTCCTCCCCCGCTTTCCGTCAAGACACAGTCAGAAAACTTTATTTACAGGTATTTCTTAACAATAAAAAATCCATGCCATGAGCATGACCTTGTGCGTTACAGAGCAAGAAAATTGCATTGGTGTAAAAGACTAAATGCGATCTGCGGTAAACCCAAAGCAAAAGCTTGGCCTCGGGGGACTCCGCAGGAGTTTCCCTGTCGAGCCCCATGGAGTCGGGCTGTAATCCCACACGCCTGCCCCCGGAGAAGCTTTTGAGCTCGCTCAGCAGAAGTGTTATTGCACAGATCCCCTGGCCCAGCGCTCCTGCGGACCCGGGCGCGCAGCCTCGGACAGCACATGGAGCAGAGCTGGGGGGTAGCGACACCCGGGCACTGGCGTTGTCCCGCAGGAGGCCTGTCCCCAGCCCTGTCCCTGCTGCCCACCCAGCCCATGGTGGCAGGACCACCCTGCTCTGTGCTGGCAGGGATGCAGGGATGGGGCTGCCTCTGCCCCGCAGCACTTCCAGCGAAGCAAGCCCACCCGCGCTGAGAGCGCAGTGCCCAGCACTGGCACCCCGTGGGATTCCTGCGGCAGGTGGTGGTGGGGCTGGGTGCCCAAGGTGGCACCAGTCACCCCTGGCATCCAATGGGGATGTCACACACCTGCCCCAGCAGCATGGGATCCCTCGGGGCAAAATCTGTCCCTGCCAGAGGTATCTGAAAGCCACCAATGCCAGTGTTTGGGCGCTCAGAAGCGGCTTCCTGGCATCCAGTCCCAGGCAGCACTGAAACCTGGACCACAAAATACCGTCCCCCATTCCCACCTCCATTAAATAACGACTGCTGTACATGCTGACACCCGCACAGACATATATACACCTATTTAGATAGAGCTCCCCTCACGTGTCCGAATCCCGGCTTTTCACAGGGAAGCGCTGGAGGCAGCGCGGCGATGGAGCCAGGTCCCGGCCGGCGATGCCCTCACGTCGTGGGCTGCGTGAAGCTCCTTTGGCTCGTACTCTTGCAGCTGAGGACGAAGGAGGAGGAGTTGCTCTTCTTGCCGACGCTCAGGTCGCACGTCGGCCGCGACTTCAGGTAGCGCGTGGAGCAGCAGAGGAAACGCCGCATCAGGTCATGGAAGAGGTGTCCCGTGTACAGCATGTAGATCCAGGGGTTGCAGCAGCTGTTGAGGCTGGCCAGGAGCATGGCGATGATGAAGGGGGAGGCTGCAAGGCAGAAAGCACGGCAGCGTCAGGGCATGGCACGGGCAGCGAGAACCACCAGGCACAGCACCAGGGACACACCACGGTGGGCTCTGCCGAGAGCCCTGAGCTGTGCCAGCACCACGACACCTCCTCCCCTGCCAGGGATGGGAACACCACAGCCAGGACATCAGCACAGAAGAGCTATGAATAAAAAGGGGGGAAGCAAAAAGGGTGGAAAAAAGGTGAGTAAAAAGTGAGGAAGTGAGTATGGGTTTAAGCAACTTAGTGTTCGGTTTTTCCCCCGGCTCAGCTCCTGCACTGCTCGGTGTTACCCTAGAAAAGCCTCGCCAAGAGGCAGAGCTGCCCCAGCGTCATCAGCACAATTTGCCTTTATCGTGCCCAAAGCAGGAAGGAGGGAGCGCGGCCTCTTGGAGTTGCCATGGCAAAGAGCAGGACCGGGAACAAAAAGAGCTGGGTGCCTCATTTTTCCCCACCAGTGTTCACTTTGGGGAGCAACTTCCATCTGCTCAGGCTGTGGGGAAGCCATGGTCCCCCGGGCCCCAGGGTGTGCCCTGCTCCCGGGCTGTCCCCACCACCAAACCCTGCAACAGGACGGTGCCCACCAGCCCAGCCCCATCTGTGCCTCTTTGCCAGGGAACAGCGACATTTTTATTTCCCCCTGAATTAATTTAATATACAATGCTCTGCCAGGGAAAACGGCGGCCGTTCCCATCGCAGTAATGAAGCCCGGCAGCCTGGCAATGGCCCCTGGCTGCAAGTGTTACACTGGGGATGGGAGGTGATGGTGGTGACACAGTGCAGGACATCAAGTCTCCGTCCCAAAGGTCAAATCCCAGAGCACAAAGTACCCAACTGTCCCACCTGGGAGGTCAGGCCGGTGCCTTCTGGTGAGAAGGGGGTGGTGGGACTCACCCCCACCACGGCAGCCAGGACAAGGAGGGGCAGCCCCGGCCCCCGTGGGCAGCACCTCCGTGAAGTGGCTGAGGGCAGGAACTGAGCTTTTACTTGGCTCCCTGTGTTTTCATCCCATCACCTTGTCTCCTTGTGTTCTCAGGGGATGCACCAGCAGTAAGGATGAATACGTGGGCTTGGGCTGCTTCTCATCCCTCTCCGCCTCTGCAGAAATCCACTTGCAGTTTTTAAACAAGGAAAGAAGTGTGAATAATGAATCCTAGTTTCCAAAATTCACCTTTAGCCAACTCATGCATAATTCCTGCTCTAGTGATGCTTGGTCCAACTGCTTTTAATTTCAAGCATATGCAGAAAGAACTCCACGGGGAACGGCTTACAAATCCAAGGCACAAGACCTGAAATGCATCACAACATTTCTGTCCACTTAAACTATTCCAGCCGTGGCTGACTCAGCTCTTCTCTCAATGTGGGAGATAAATTGAATTTCACAGAGCTTCCTGCAAGGCAGGTCTTAAGTGTGGACCTCTTCCCTCGCTGGCTGGAGAGCCCCGAGAGGTGCTGCCAAGAGCAAGCTCTGCCCCTCACAGACATTCCCCATCCCCAGGCTCCGAACAGCATTGGGGGTGTCAGGCGGGACAGGCAGCAGCAGGAGGCTGTGCCCGGGGGAGGGCTGCGGGACCCCTGCTGCAAACGCTGCTGCAGAAGAGAAATAAAACAAGGACTGTTCACTAATTCCCACGTACAGATAGATGCTGTCACTCCAAGCCCACGTTTCAGGACATCAGCTCCCAAGATTAATCAGAGTTACATTGCATCACAGCAGCACTATTAACTTCTCAGATGCTTTAGGCCAACTTTGACTCCAAGCTCAAAATGCCACATGTAACATTTAAGGGGTGCGCAGCAGAAACCTCCGTTCTAACCAATGGTCTGTGAAGGATCCCCGCTGCTTAAGATGAGACCTGAATCATAACCTGTAGCTCCAGCCTTACAGAGGCTGGAGGTTGGCTTGGCCAAGGTGGGGTCACCGCTGCTGCCGTGATACCAGGCTGACAGCCCCAGGCAGCAGCAGACTGGAGCCCAGCTCCGCGTTGTTCTGCACTCCCATTCAGGCACTTCCATCTGCCCCTCAGCACCCGAGAAGAGACACCAAAGGGGAGGTGGGTCAGCTGGGAGGGGGGTCAGCCGCCTGGGACCCCAGCCCAGTCCTGCTGCTCTGCCTGGCACTGCTCAGGGCAGGGCTGCAGCTTCTTCTGCTCTTCACTTGCTTTATTTTACTGAAGTTTGTACGAAGCAAGTCAGACTTGTGTAGAAAGCTGCTGAAGTGGAGCAGTAACAGCAGAGCGAGACCTCTCTGAATATCACTTCACCAACTGCGAAAGAACTTCCCCCCTTTTTCTTTACAGCCACACACCAAACCATGGCAGACTTTCACGCTGTGAAGGTGAAAGCATGGCCCATGGCACCCCTGGATAACCAGTCTTACCCTCAGATCACCAAGCTCTGTGCGGCCCTCTGCTGACACCCAAGGTGTGCATCTCGCCACGCTCCAGGATGTTATGCACAGCCAGACAACCGCGGGATGCCTGCTCGGCATTCGATAGGATTCAGTTAGGTATGAACAGGGTTTCCCTCACCAGGGACACTGTTTACGACATCCTATGTGGCAACAACTAAACGTTTTCTAAGCAGGCGACCCTCTTTCACACAGCCTCTGTGATCTGCTCGCCACCGCTGCGGCTGCACAGCCCGCACCCTGCCCGCCTGGCCTCGCCTGTCGCTGGTGCTGTGCCCACGCAGGCTGCAAACCCTGCAAGATGAGGAACAGCCAGATTTCCTCTCTGCTGCCGGGTCCGCCTCTGCCCGGCGCCCACGATGCTGCCTGGCCAAGGCAGCCACAGTGCAAAGAAAAGGGCTGGGGGACGCAGGGCCAGGCGTCGGGACCGCAGCACGCAACGCCAGGGATGCCAGAGCTGCCGCCCCTTCGCGCCTCCGGGCAGGCAGGGAGCAGGAGGGTGGGCCTGGGAGGAAAGGCTGGGGTGTCCCAGCCTTCGCTATCCACAGTAACCCACCTGAGGCTTTTCCTCCTCATGCCATGACAAATGCTCCAGCAAACGCTCCGGCAAAACTCCCACCCTTTCCTGCAGACACGGGCCCCTGAGGAAACGCGAAGGAAAGGGGAGTTTGCTACAACTCAGCACGGCTGGAGCTTCCCTCGCCACCCGAAAGTGAAGCAAAGCAGACCAGGAAAGGCCCTGAGAGGCTGGTTGCACCGGGGGAGCGCGGGAAGTTCGGTGAACACCCCGGGCACCCCCCACTCCCCGCCGCAGAAACCAGCAGAGTGGCAGAGGCTTGTTTGCTGATGAGTCAGGTGGAAGCCCTTGAGAGTGCAGGTTTGAAACACAGCAAAATGGAGAGATGCTGCTTCATCCCAGGGTGTATCTAAAAAACGAGAAGCCTTGACCAGCCTAAATCAGGTGGAAACCCAAGAGACGGCTTCCTGGAGCACCTAGGGAGGGCAAAAAAGCTGCACTTCAATTCTCCACCTGAAAGAAAAGGAGCAGAGAGAAGCAGTAAGAGCCAGTTAGGAGACCTGGAGCCAGGCTGCCAGCTTCAGGCTATGGGAGAGCAGAGGTGCACAGGCTGCAGGAGACATCAAGTTCTCCGCAGAGCAATGTATAGGGTGAAATGTATAGGGAATTGCGTTAAAGAGGGAAAAGAGTGTCCGGTGTCAGCGAGCTGTGCCCTGCGCTGCGAAGCCCTTGCTGCAGCAGGGCTGGGGGGAGGGTTGGGAGGGTCACAGCTTCTCATCGAGCTTTAACACCCCCAGGCTCAGCATTTCTATTGGGCTGGGTCAGTCTGTCCATAGAGGAGTTGTCCCTAGAAGCACTTTTTTACCCTTTCCCCCACCTCACAAAGTTGTGCAGAGTTTTTGTTTTAAGCTTTCCCGGCTGGTTCTCTATCAGGACCGTCGGCCACCTCCTCCGGGAACAGCTCAGACTTGCACAGCTACGAGCCTCTGAGACCAAGGAGGGTAATATATTTTTATCTATCTGCAACCTTAGTGATGACAGGAGCAGCCAACGCCAAGTATAAAAAATGGCAAAACAGTGACACCACATCCTTTAGGAAAAGTCTTTGCTCATAAATCAGTAGCTTTCTGCAGGAACCGTGCTCCACTCAGAGATAAAATAACAGCAGCACCGTCCTGGGGTGGCTGGAAAGGGGAGAAGAGGAGAGGGAAAAGAGGGCAGAAGAGTAGAAAGCAAAGAAGTCAGCGAGGACAAAACAACACAGCAAAAGAAAAAAAAAAGTCGGGAATTAATGCCGCGCAGTTTTCTCCTGCCAGTGTGGGGCTGAGCTCCCAGGCAGCCCCCGGCACGTCCCAGCACCTGCGGTGGGTCATCAAACCACCGGGACCCCGAGCAGCCCTGGCAGGGCTGAGCTCACACACCCAGGAGCTGTGAAAACCTCCCAGCTCACCATCCACACAGCTTGACCCCGAGCTGCGCTGGCCCTGGATGTGCGGGGGCTAAGCCAGCCCTCGCCTGCGCCAGGGAACCCCGGGCTCAGCCACCGCTGCCCATCGAGTGGTTTTTCCACGCTCAGGGTTTTTTCCTGTATCCCTCCCAGCCCCCTGAGAACGGTCTCGGAGCAATTCCTGGCTGTCGCTTGCAGCCCACGAGCAGCCGCTGAACTAAGCAAACGAAGGGCTGTGGGAAGGGAGAGGACATACCTTCCTGCGGAGCATTCGTGTCCCACACGGACCACATCTGCACAAAGAAGAAGGGAGTCCAGCACACTATGAAGGCTAACACTATGATGAAGGTCATTTTGACTGTCCGGATCTTGGCTTTGGAGATGAGCCTGGTGCTACTGACCCTGGCAAACGCCATCCTGCTGCGGGAGTTGGAGCTCGGACCCGTGTTGGGCCCGTGAGCTGTCTTAAGCTTCACGTTCTGCCAGATTTTGAAGCTGATTAAGCCATAGCAGATGCTCAGCATCAACACAGGGATGATGTAGACCATGAGGGTTATCCAGGTGACATAGGCTTTAGGTCCCCAGGGCTGGATGAAATCTGCCCAGCAGTCATAAACCCCATTCCCCACATCCCTCAGAGAAAATATGTGGATCTGCGGGATGCTGACCAGCAGGCACAGCAACCAGGTGAGGAGGACAGAGACCCGGTCGGCTCTCCTGTGCAGAGACCTCAGCGGCTGGCAGATGGCCAAGCACCGGTCCAGGGACATCAGCAAGAGCATGTAGGTGGAGGCAAACATCCCCACCACCTGCAAGTACTTGATCAACCGGCAAAGGAAATCTGGCCCGTAAAACCTGAAGGTGATGTCCCAGATGAGCTGGGGCAGCACCTGGAAGATGGCCACCACCAGGTCAGCGATGCTCAAGTGCTTCATGAAGAAGTACATGCGGGAGTGCTTCTGCCGGGTGGTGTGGATGGCCAGCAGCACGCACAGGTTGCCGGTGAGGGCGAGGAACAGGATGAGGCAGAGGACCGTCACCTCCACCTTGGCCATGTCCTCGTTCCTCTTCAGGGGGTCCGTGCTGCTGTTCCTCCCGGAGCTCTGGTTCTCCAGGCAGAAGCTGCTGTTCCCCAGCGAGCTGTTGATGCTCCAGGCGCCGCTGCCCGCAAGGTACAACTTCTCCATGGCCAGCTCGGTCCCACATGGAGCCTGGTGGCACAGCGGGGGGGTGGCAGCTCCGCTCGGCGCGGGTCGCGCTGGGCGGCAGCCGCG
>VZZY01019626.1:371153-438126 GCA_013400335.1 Eurystomus gularis | reverse complement strand
TCTTCTCGCCTGAGAGATGCCGTCAGAGGACGTCAGAGGCCGGCGAGGAACGCCTCGCTGGGCGGGGGGCTCTGCCCGGGGAGCGGGGGGTGCCCGCCCGGCCCTGGGGGTCTCGGTGCCCGCAGGAGGAGCTGCGTTCACAGGAGCCCCCAGCAAAGCCCCCAGCGTACCTGCCCGCACAGCCCCGCTCGCCTTGTCCTGACTTCACAGACAAAACGACCCCCAGAACAGGTTTTTTTCCTTCCAGAAGGGTTATTTTAGAGTATTATTAAACCGTTCCTAAAAAAAGAAGACAAGGTGGCTGCGTGTGACGTCACTTGGCACCCGTGCCACCAGCTCAGCAGCACATGCCGCTGTTTTTCCCAGGACTCCTGCGAGGGAAGCAGGGACCTAAGGGTCCGGGAGAGCCTCTCACCCCCTCAGCTCCCCTCTCCCAGCCCAGCAGCAGCAGCCACCAGGTCTCTCCCAGGCCTTCAAACCAAAAAGGTGGTTGCAGGAGGAACCCGGCCAGCCAGGTCACTGCAGCTCCGCAGCCCCAAGCAAAAGCCGCACGCTGGTGCTCCTTCCCCTGAAAGCCCCATCTCCAGCTCAGCCTCGCCTTGGGCCTTGAATAAACATCTCTGCAGTTATTTTTAAAGATTTTTGGGAACCTTTAGCTCCACGCAAGATGTAGAAATGTTAAATACTTTGGCAAGTTCTTCCCTCCAGGGTTCACGTTCTTCCTCCTTCAGGCAATAAAACGCATGTGGGAATCGCTGAGGACAACAAGTCATCATGCGTAAGGGTTTTTTTTTCACTGTCCTGTCTTTTTTCGGGAGAGTGGTGTAGGAGGAGGTGACCAAGGGTAAAATCTTGGCCCCGGCCAAGAGGAGAGGCTTGCCCTTGGCTTCTGCACAGCATCTTGCAGGGCACCAAGAGGTGCTAAATCTGCTTTGGGACCCAGCTGGGACAGCAGCGCTGGTGAGACGCTCGCCTTGGGTGAGACAAAGCAGCCACTGCTCCTCTTTGCCCCAAGCTGAGGTGTCCTTCATAGCTACGCAGGCCCCAGTTTCTTCACAGACTGGAGCTGAACCACTCCTAATGCAGAAAAGAGTCTCGTGCCAGTTGTGTTGCTTAGAGGTGCGGCAGCTGAACGCCTCGGAGAGGGGTGTGTAATTGCAGAAAACATTTGATTTCAACAGTGAATCATAAATGCTCAGCTGTGGAAGAGCTCTCCTAGGATTCATCCCGTTTGTCCCCTTGCCAATGCCAAACTGCTCCCAGGCTGCGTTTCCTAACGCTCTGCTCTGATTCAGAGGAGCAGGAGCAGCTTGCTGAGCTGCTCACGGTTGAGGTGAAGGATCATACACCCCGAGGACTGAACTTTGGCTTTAAAAGGGTAAGTCAGGGAATATTTTCATTAGTTTTGAGTGCCTTGGCTGCAGTCAAGGCTCTTTGCTCCCATGGCAGAAGCCTGGATGTCAGCACTGCAGCTGCGGCGGGGAGCTGGGTGCTGGGTACATGAGGAACGGCCAAGCCCTGCATTGAGAGCAGCAAGAGGGAGCACCTCTGCTTTCTCTTGAAAGGGGGCTGCAGTGTCACCCCTCCCCATCCAAAGAGGAGACCGAATTTCAAGAGGGGCAGATGCTGCGGCAACCAGTCATGGTGAGGTGACCCCTGCCCTCACATTGCTCTCAGCACCCAGGCAGCTTCTCCTGGTCATCGCCTTCCTCTCCCATCTCCTATCTCCCCAGAAACCATTTCCCTCAGGTTTATGGGTGAAGCTTCAGTCAGAGCTTTGTGTGCAGCTTCAACTGCTCTGCCACTTGCCGAGACAGCCCAAGTGCTCCTGCTGCTCGGCCATGCAGGCATGCCCAGGGAAACCAGGACCGACAGCGTCCCCAGCCACCCAAAGTTTTGCTTCCCTCCTGGGCAGCTTGGAGATGGAAATCATTCACTGGGGCCTGGCATCGACCTCACCCGTTATGCAACATCCGACTCTTCCATGTATTTTCTCATCTATGACGCTGGCTTTTGGCTGTCATGCTTTTGTTTGTTTTAGTAAGCCCAGAAGATTCACCAAAGGGGAGAAACAAAAAGAAACCTCTTTGGTTGAAAGCAAATTCAGTAGCAGGTTCCTGCCCCACCACGGGCTGCCAGGTCCGGGCTGCTTCATCCCCGTGCATCAGCAGCAGCTGCTCCCAACATCATGCCGGGCAGTCACCCAGGTCCCCACCAGCTTCAGTCAGGTCTGCACCTGATGGAGGGCTCTGAGCACAGGGCTGTGCTTGACCATGGTGCCTCCATCCTGGGGGTGGGGAGCACAACCAGGCAGGCTGCAAGGATCGGGTGGTCCCAGAAATCCCCCCCTGCAGCCTTCCCAGCCTGAGCCCAGTGGGCTTATTTCATCCAAGACCCCAAAACTGAGCTTGAACCAGCTGCACACCCACCACCTGGCCTCACAGGAGACCCCGTGGCTGACACAGCCTTAACACTTCAATAAAAAGTAAAAAAGCCCAAACCAGCCCCAAAGGAGGCAGCTCCCCCACCACGGGCTGCCCAAGCAGGCACCGGCCGTTCACCACTGCGTAGCTCTGCTTTTGGCCATCAGCCTCTGACAGCGTCCCAGCGCTGACGGAGGAGCACCAGGGTGAGGGCATGGCTCTTAGAGGAAGTCACAGCTTTACTAGACCAACAAACCAGCTCTTCGGCAGCTCCAGGAGCAGAGGTTCAGGCTCCCAGAGCAGCTCAGCCATCACACACAGTGCTCCAGCCTGCAGCAGCTCATGGTCACACCCTGCATGGAAACCGCTCGATTTTGAGCCCTCCGCTGGAGCCCAAACCTGCACAGGAGGCACAGGAGCTTGTCCAGGCTCCCTTGAGGTGTCTCCAGGAGCTGCTGAGGAAACCTTCCCCTTTTGTGACCATCCCGGAGCTGCCCAGTGCCGCTGGCCCCGCGCAGCACCCAGCCCCGCAAGGTGCACGGGCGATGAACATAGCTGCTGAGGGTGATCTTCAAACCAAGCAAAAGACACAATAAGCAGAAAACTCAGGCTTTCTTTTTTCTTCTCACCCTTCCCTTGCTTATTTACTTTTTCTCAGTTTTTTTTAAAGGAAAAATTTCCAACCAGTTCTCCAAAACACTACGTTCCATCAAAATAAACTCACTCTGCCACTGCCAGCTGCCATAAGAGCTCCCTTCATTGTGCCTATAAACCTTAATTTGAGCAAATAATGACGGCATCGGGCAACCAGAACCTGCAGACACAGCCCCAGAACCAGCGGCTGGGCAGAGGGAGAAGGGTCCTCTTGCTGTGGGTGCCGGGGTCCCGCTGGCTGCCAGCTCATGGGGCTGGACAGCAAGTCCAACCTCCTGACCTGTGAAGGCAATAACACTGTCACTGTGTGACATTAAAATGCTTTGCTCTTCATGGATGCAAGCTAGAGCACAGGAAGTTCCACCTCACCATGAGGAGGAATTTCTTTACTGTGAGGGTTACAGAGCATGGGAACGGGCTCCCCAGAGAGGTTGTGGAGTCTCCTTCTCTGGAGACTTTCAAGACCCATCCGGATGCGTTCCTGTGCAACCTGCCCTAGATTCTATGGTCCTGCTTGGCAGGGGGATTGGACTCAATCTCCAGAGGTCCATTCCAACTCCTGACATTCTATGATTCATGGTGTGGGGTTGTTGCCTGTGCAGTAGAGGAACCATTCTGGTTCTGCAGCTGGGAACTGGCAACACCACTGCTGGGGTCTTCCCTTCGCAGAGGCGTGAGGATCAGACGCGAGGTATTCTCATTCTGTCTGTACGTCAGTCTTCTCACATAAATTACCAAGTACAAAATCCCTCGAGGGGCTTGGTAAAGAGGCACTGG
The DNA here is from genome assembly GCA_013400335.1 of Eurystomus gularis. Lineage (NCBI taxonomy): Eukaryota > Metazoa > Chordata > Aves > Coraciiformes > Coraciidae > Eurystomus > Eurystomus gularis. The sequence goes on along the minus strand of VZZY01019626.1, from coordinate 434,272 downwards.
CTGAAAAACAAGGTCATTGCTGCGCTGGCACAGCGGTGAGGGGCTGAGCCCCACAGATCTTCTCCACGGGCTTCCTATGGTCATGGCTGGGGTTCAGTCACAGTCAGACAGAAGGATCCAGCCAGAAGGTTTTAATTGTTACTCCCTTCATCTGCAGAAGGAAGAGAGCAAAGGGGACTGCTGGAACATGCTGTCCCACCTACGCTGGATGGGATGTTGAGGGCTCGGGATAACATCCAGCTCCTGGTGCTGATCCTTGGTGCTGGCCCTGCAGCAGCAGGAGATGCTTGTGTCCCCTCGGTCCTTATTCAGGCAAAGCTGCGGCTGCCCCACAATTAAAAAACAAAACCACGTGATTTTAAAGCAAAGAATCTTGTGAGAATTGAAAGGGTTTTCTGAGTCACCCCCAGCTCCTTCCAGCTTTAGAGCTTCCACGATGCCAAAGAGTTGGAAACATTTTCATTTTAAAAATACACGCTTTGCAATAATCAAAAGCACAAACGCCACATAAAGCTAAATTTAATTGCATCTCCGTTTACTGCCACATCTGAAATAGCTGTTTTTCCAATAGCTATCTTGAATCCCAACTTTACAGCCCCCATGATACAAGAGGTCTGGCAAAACTTCAAGCCCAGGCCACTGTTTTACAGATGGAGTCGCAGCCGCTCGTGAACCCTCGTCTATGGATGCGGCCCATAGCAGGCACTGCAAGCTAGAAAGCCAGGATATTTTATCTGGCTGCTTTTGCATGGGAAATTCTCTTTATCCTTGAATTTTTTTCCTAGTCCTCACCCCCTGCACTCAGTCTGAAAGAGGCCCAGCTTTGGTAAATTCACTAAAAATACGGCGATGTGCATTCCCATGCACACACCTCTCTGGAAAAAGCGTAGTAGCGCTTCAATAAAAAGCTGCTGGAATTCGTGGGCTTTAGACGAGGCTTGGGAAGATACTAAGGGTAGAGAAAATCGTGAGCGTTTCCTAAACGTGCACACTAGTAAATTCCCAAGGTTGGTACAAAATTCCACCGTAGCTGTCCATCTGGGATACCGATTTTCAAAGGTATACTCACGGAGAGTAGATATTGTAAAATGCACCATACTGAAGTCAACACGCCCTTGGAGACAAAGCCTGGAAATACAAGTGATGCGCAGAATTATTTGGTCGCAAACACTTATTTAACGAGTTTGCTGATTAGGTAACATGGCACGGTGCTACCTGTCATTTTAAACACTCTGTCAGTTGAAATACCCCTCCGCTCTCAGGCAGTGTCACACCACCAGTTACACCACCCAGCTGCCTAAACCATGCTCTTGGCCATGGTGTTTCTTTCCATGTACTCAGAGAACTCGATGTCACGATCCTGTTACACCATCTTGCTGTAAGGTTCACGGGATTCAAACCATTTCCTTCAAAGAAATCCTCTACTTATTAAAAACCATCGGTCTCTGCTCCCGGGGCCTTCTGCATACACCAGTGCAGAAGCCCAAGTGAGGCTCATTCTGCTTTTGGAGATAAAGTCTTGAAAAAGAGCCTGAGGTTCTTGGCATTAAGCCAGCACCCACTTCCATAGTCATAGAATCATAGACTGGTTTGGGTTGGAAGGGACCTGAAAGACCATCCAGTTCCAACCCCCTGCCATGGCAGGGACACCTCTCACTAGAGCAGGTTGCTCAAAGCCCCGTCCAACCTGGTCTTAAACACCTCCAGTGATGGAGCACCTACAACTTCCCTGGGCAACCTGTGCCAGGGTCTAATCACTACCACTAATGCTGCAGCCCTGCAAGTAACAATCCCCACTAGTGCCTCTGAAGATGTACTAGTTCTTTGCTTGGTGCCAAGAAATGCAGAAGGTGCCATCTCCTGCTCCATTCTCCCTGGATTCAGCAGCAATGCTTCATTCAAACCTGTGAGCTTAAACCTGTTTAAACTAGAGCAGCCAGTGGATCACACTGATCCTATAATCCAAGCTGATCCTATCATCCACTCGACTGTAGCAGACCTTCACAAGGTGGACATCCATGGTTTCGACAGGGAAACCCACACGCTCCTATGTCCTGCCCATCACATGTGGGCTCAGGGGTACCTGGTGCAGGAGGGGATGGGCAGAGTGGGACAACTCTCCATGGCCCACTCTTTGCAACCAGCCCCGCACCAGGACAACCCTACACAGTTCTCTCTCAGGGGTGGGAGCCGCAGCACCAAGCAGCAACGTCTGAACGGGGTGGCTCAAGTGCTGCTGTTCTCCAGAGCCCTGAGGAGCTCAGTACAGGCAGGGTGCTGATGGTGCTGTGCCTCACAGTCTCAGACAAAACCACCCTGCTGACCCTGCCCAGCCCCTGCCAGGCTGGGTGAACCACCAGACATGTCACAGGGGAAGAGAGGAAGGGTGGTGGATGGTTTCATGGGCCATGCTCAACATATATAACAGCTGCAAAGGGTAATAAACGCTCTCTCCTTGCACCTCCTTGCAGGAACTGAACCTGCCTGGCTGCAGGTTTGGCACGGGGCTCCATAATGACGTTGCTCATGCTAAAATGCTTCTCGCTTCATCCCGTTATGGCCCATAAAAATCAATGGAGCCTGCACAGACCCTGGGAATAACAAGCTGGCCTAGTACAGGATGGTGGAAATAATATACATGAGTTTTTTAACAAAGGGACTTCCGTTTCAAGCTGTTGGGAGATTATATTTTACTTTCACTACTTCTTTAGGTTTTTTACTATACTTTTGTGTAACTTCATCAAAAGAAGTGTGGCCAGCAGGTCAAAGGAGGTGATTCTGCCCCTCTGCTCTACTGAGATCACACCTTGAGCACTGTGTCCAGCCCTGGAGCTCCCAACACAGGAAGGTCATGGACCTGTTGAAGTGGGGCCAGAGGACAAGAAGATGAGTTTCATTTTCTACGGTCCTGCTTGGCAGAGGGGTTGGACTCGATGATCTCCAGAGGTCCCTTCCAACCCCTGACATTCCATGATTCTATGATTATCAGAGGGCTGGAGCACCTCTCCCGTGAGGACAGCCTGGGACCCTGCTCCATCGCGCCAAGGCTGCTCCAGCTCAGGAGGGCACAGCCATGTCCATGGGGACAGGGCTGCTCCCACGGCTGCACCGGGACGGGGATCGCGGTCCCTGACCCAGCCACGCTGGTGAACAGCACTCGCAAAAATGCACCTGCAGCAATAGCGGGGTTTATGGGACCTGCAAAGCCAAGGTGTGAAGCAGCATATTATTGAGCATCACCTCCCAGCACCTCAGATATTAACTAAATATTTCTGTACACGTGGGAAGGAATCATTCATTCAGCGCCGATGTGCAGGTGCTGGCCCCGTGCTGCAGGCTTCGGCTGTGCCTGCGGAGAGCTGTGGAAGGATGCTTCTGTCCATTAAAATGGAGCACATTTCATTTTAAGCTTAACACCTTATAAAGACGGAGGAGTCCGAAAAGAACCTAAATATATGTGCTGGCCTATTTGCTACACAATTATATGTAAATTTTACAATTAATATATATGTAAAGGTGTAAAGCAACATTGCTGCTCATCACCACTTTAACAAAACCTATGCTGAGTGAGGGGAAGGGGACCACAGTCCTTCTCGGGGAAATTAATTATATACGTATACATAGATACGTGTGTGTGTAAGTATATAAGTAGACGTACATCCAGAAATGTGTGAGTATACGTGTGTTTACACACACCCCGCCGTGACTCAGACGCCGTTTCTCACCCCAAAACCCTGCCGTCCAGCCCCCGCCCTAGGAATGCACCTGTGGGGCCAGACAATCAACCAGGCAGCGAGCTTTTGCTCCCAAAATGAAGCCTGGCTACACTTAAACAAACTGTTCTGCCTCGCTAATTATTCCCCATTTGTGGCATGTGTTTACCTTCTCCTCCCTGAAGTTAGTAATTTGTCCTCATTATTTAATTTCAGGCAGTTGATTTTGAGCCAACTCACGGATTTGTTGGGATCGTTGTGCATCATCCAGCGTGCTCGCAGCGGCTCCTCCACTGCCGGGTTGTGAAAAGCCACCGTTGGTTACTCTGTGTGGAACAGCAAACGACTGGCGCTGGCTTCCCCAGCAGGCAACGGGAGATTTAGCTTGAATTCCTGCACCTGGTAAGGAATTCAAATTCCAAAATACCTGTTCCTCTAGCCAAACAGACTCTCCTTAAACCAAAGGACCACTATTATTATCTCCTGCCGGCAAACACAGCACCCTTGGGGAAGTGCCCTGGAGGCACCATGGGTCCTGCCCGTCCCCTGCCTACCTCCAACCTTGCAGGTCCATGGCGGGGGTGCACAGCCCACCCACCACATCCTCAGCCTCAGCTCCCACGGCCCATCCTGCCTGCAGTGGTCACCTCATCTGTTTTAGACAAGCAGAAAAGCCGCCTGACTGCTGCTGCTTGGCTGCCTGCTTTGTGACATGGGATGTGGCTGCTGGGTGCAGGATGTGGGATGCTGGATGTATGATGCAGATGCTGGATGGAGATGCTGGATGCAGATGCTGGACACTGGATGCAGGATGCAGGATACAGGACTTGGGCTACTTTTCGGCCAGCTCATGGAAGTGATTCTGCAGCTGCTTCCCACACCTGCACCCCGTGTCGGCTCTGCGGGACAGGGCTCAGAAGCTCCAGGGAAACCCCACAAAGCCAGGGGCAGCGCCTGCAAAACTCGGACAGAGCACAAACCTCCTGAGGATAATCACAGAACTGTGAGCAACCTGTGCTCAGCCTTTGTTACTCCAGACACGTACTATCCGACACCTCTGCCATATCTAAGCTAATGGAAGCAGAATAATTCACTATTAAACGTTTTCTCAGCTGAAATCTTGCATGAAGAGTGTGTAAACCCCTTATGCACCACCACAAAAACCCCACCCAAAACCATAGCATGCACTGAACAGATTTAGAGGTATTTTTCAGGATTACTGCATTACATTTTCAAGAAGATGCACACCACCCGTGTTCCATGCTCCGTGTGCAGCCGGACGCTCCATTTTCTCACCTCACACACTGGTTATCTCACCAGTTCTCACTCTCTGCCCGCACCAGCAGGGCTGGTCCCTGCTTCACGAGGCTGCAAGCACGGTGCTGTTCCTGTTAAATCATTGGCACCCACCTGCACTTCTGCATTCCACCAACCACACCGCACATGGCAGGATGGAAAGATCCCACTGGAACACCTACCACCATGGGCTGCTTTCACCCAGGAATTCTTGTAACATCAGAAGTTAAACAGGTGCTTCATAAGTGAAGTCATCGACTGGAAAAATTCCTAATATCAGAATGAACACTTCTGCTGATTAAACATTTCCATTTAAAACGTGTGTTGACACTGACAAGAGTTATGTCCTGGAGCAGCATCCCAGACCTGCAGCAGGTGGGACTCTCCTCAGACAGAATCACAGAATCATTAAGGTCAGAAAAGACCTCTAAGATCATCAAGTCCAACTGTCAACACCACACTACCATGACCACTAGACCATGTCCTGAAGTGCCACATGTACACGGTTTTTGAACCCCTCCAGGGATGGGGACTCCACCACTGCCCTGGGCAGCCTGGGCCAGGGCTTGACCGCTCTTTCAGTAAAGAAAGGTTTCCTAATATCCAATCTGAACCTCACCTGGTGCAACTTGAGGTTGTTTCCTCTCATCCTATCACTTGCTACTTGGGAGAAGAGACCAACACCCACCTCTCTACAACCTCCTTTCAGATGGATTCCCACAGAGCCACAACAGCTCGTATGAACAAAGGGGTCCAGTCACCGAGGTCCTTCCAACAGATCAAGCTATACAATCATTGTTTTTTCACTGTTTCATGTGTTTGTTGTTGGTTTTTTTAAAACCTCAAATAATTTTTTTTATGTACGACCATCATTTTAAAAGCCAACAAAATGGAGAGCAACACAGCAGCGATTTTTCTAAAAAGCCCTAACATTACATGAACAGCAATTTTCACTCTTAGTTGGCTTTGCAGACTAAGTGCAAGTGAAGGTTTGGGTTTTTTTAATATTGATTATTCCTTGCACATCTAGACACGTGGCTGGCCTTTAAATCACACCCTTTCCATCAGAATCAGCAATGGGGTTGTCCTCAGGTGACTCCATCACTGGTGAAAGGAGCTAGCAGCCAAAGATGTCTTAACAGACATGAATTAAAACCAAACAAATAAACACAGCAATTAATGAGCAAGTCAGAAACCCGAGCTGTGATTTGTTGCCCACTCTCAAGGTAAAGGGAAATCAGCCACTTGTTAATTAACTGTCACTACGTGTGAACGAGAGCCCAGCATGTTGCAGTTCTGTGCCAAAGGCTTTCCAGAGCACAGGCAACGAGGAACGACCAATCTGCCATGAAACATGGAAACAGGGAGCCTGGCTAGCAGTGACAGACCCTGGGCAGAGCCACGCAGGGCTTGGCCACACAGACCCAAGCCACAGAAACCCTCACCCATGGGGTGGCAGGTCCTTCAAGACCCATCGAAGCCCCAACCTGGCTCTCCCAGACTTTAAAAGCTGTTGCTAGTCGGGTGGTAGCATCCTAGAAGACACAACTGTGCCATGTATCATCCTCGCTGCCGTTTCCCAGGTGTCTGCAAGTGAAGACACAACCAGTGGCGCGGGCACAGTGTGGGCACCAGCTTGAGCCCAGCACATGCCCTGGCCAGTGCAACCCTGCGAGCAGGAGCCCATCCCTGGCTGCAGCGAGGGCTGCTCACAGGATCCCGTTGGGAGAGCAGAGCCAGCGCACACAGAGCGTCCCCCGAGAGAGGCTCGCTTTTCTGGGAAACGAGCAAAATATGTTCTCTTGTGCCCCGCGTGACGATGGTCGTTAACCCAAGCAGGCGCTGGGCTTGGGCTGGGAGCTGCAATCGCAGCAACCCAACTGCCTGGCTATAAAAAGAGACACGATTCCGATAGCCACCTAAAAAAAAAGGCTCTTTCTCCCAACAGTCCGACACAACTCGCTCACTGAGCCCATGGCGTTACCAGGGTATTTCCAGATCCCCCTGGTGACAAGATGCCAGCCTGACCCACTGGACCACAGATCCCTGTCCCTTAAGCAACCAAAGCCCAGCCCAGCTCTGCACTCCCTGGGAACACCAACAGCCCCTGGCCTGGGACAGTCGAACTCTACACCCAGAGATCCTGGTGTGCCCACATCTGCCCGTGGCCGGGTGGCTTGGCTGGCATTGGTCTGCTTTAGGGTGCCCAGGTCCAGTGCACTCATAGCCACCAACCACCTCGAAGAACTTCTGCCTCTGGTGCCCAAGAGAGATGTACTTGCCCACTGCTGAGGAAGAATCAAAAAAGACCTTTGTTGCTATTTTAAATGGAAAATAAAAAATAATTTTAAATAGAAAAATTGCTTACTAATAAAGACACTTCACGGAAATTTCATCACGCCACTGCCCGACACACAGAGCTGCAGGGGGGTCACCCAGGACAACCAGACCAGCCAGGGACAGAAAGCCCACATGCCTTTAAATCTCAAGCGCAGATGCCCAGCCCTGCCCTTGTCCCCAGTTACGGGGCTGGGGGAACCAAAGGCTTTGCCCAGATCCGTCCTAAGGGGAACAGCTTCACCCGCGGCTTCGTCCTCCAGCTGCAAATCAAACTTTGCAAAGCGAGCGAGGGCAAAGTGGGAAACCAGGCGTCACTTTTGAAAGGTTGGACAAAAAGACCTTTTTTTTAGAAGAGCTTGTTTGGTTTGCTGGGTTTGGATTTAATACGAGCTACGTTGCACTTAATGTTATAATTTATCCAACTGGTTTCTTCATTAGCGTTTTAATCAGTCCTCCAGCTTTCGGCTGCCTCGGCTGAGTGGGGAGGGGTGAAGGCGCCGTGTCCACACGCGGACACACGCTCGCCTGTTTGCAGCTCGGCTGGTGCTGCCACATCCCCCTCCCTGCAGGTAGACTGCTTCTGCTCCACTTGCAGGTCATGTTGGTTTTTCCCAGGAAAGAAATGAAAAGCTTTGGATTTTTAACCCTCTGTCTGACGGGTCAGTCAAAGCAGAGCCTGCGTTTAACCCAGGCTGAGCCAGTCACAAGAGGCAGTTCAAATATTCGCCGCTTTGACAATTAACTACAACGTTTCAGACCACTGTTGAAAGGGCCACGCCAACACTGGTGAATAAATATATTTTTCCATAGAAAATATTGCTCTTTTGTCTTAAAAGATGTGAATCATAGAATCACTTAGGTTGGAAAAGACCTTCAAGATCATCGAGTCCAACTGTCCAAAACATAAAAAATTCCAATAGACATTAGAGCTGGAAATTCAATGAACAACAACACAAAAAGTCAGCATTAATTGAAGAAGGCAAATAGTTTCTGTGAAAGTATTGAGCGGGAAAACAAATATTCCCCTGTGATAAAAGCCCAGATGGGAAGTTTTCAAATCACCCAATCCTCTGCCAATTTTCAGAAAATTAAACCATTTTTTGTCTTGTCCAGACTCAGGCACCTACAAAACCGCTGCGATTCCGTGAGTCCTGACAGGGGACATCACACGAAGCCAGGAGCACTCCGGCTGCTCTGCAGCTCTCCCAGACCAGCGCTGCCCGGAGCTCCGGTCCCAGCCTGGAAGGCACGGGAATTCCTCGCCATTTCCTCCAGAACAGCGGTGTTCCTGGGGGCCAAGAGTAATATTAGAATAACCCCCTCGCTCTTCTCAGCACCGAAATAGATGCAAATGCAGCATCAGCGTTTGCCCCTGGAGCGTTTTGCACCCCCGGGATGTCCAGGCCCTGGTCATTCACCGGGACATGGAAGTGGGCTTAGATAACTGCTGCGGGTCTCACAGTCTGCAATTCCTTCACTTCCAAAGATGTTCCCGCCTGGCGAAGCCAGCCTGACAGAAACTCCCCGGGGGCTGCAAAGCAAAGCAAAACCAGATCACCCAGACCTCTAAACCCCCGTCTAACCCCGTGGCTGCCGGGTCTCAGGCAGGGCTGTGTGGTGGGAGCGAGCCGGGAGCCTGTGCCCGGTCAGAGGTGACCTCGGCTCCCGCTGCTTCCCATTCCCGGGAATCGCTGCCTTTTCACACGGCTCCCAGTGACGGCCTGGAGCAGGGGTACATTTTTACTGCATCTGTGATTATTTTGTTTCGAGTGCTGTCCTCCCGCCCCAGCCTGAGGGACCGCTCCGTGACTAAATTAATTTCCTCCTGAATGGATTTGCTGCCGAAAGCAGCCGTTCCCAAAGCTTGTGGCCGTGACCCCCCGGCATCGCCCCCGGCCCCGCTCCCAGCAGCAATAAGGGCTCCCCAAGAGATTCTGCCCCACTGAAATTCCACTCCAGGGCTCTAGCTCAGGATCCACTGACCTGGGGGTGTCTGGAGAGGGTCTGGATCTACAGCAGGGATGGGTGGAGGGTCCCCAGGACCCTCAACCCCCTGTGCCAACAAGCCCAGCACAAGGCATTAGCCGTGGGCAGTTATGAAATGGGATGAACACCATTCATAATCAACCCAGCGCAAAGGTGACACGAGAAAGAAGTAACTCACTTTGTGACTATTCACTTCCAAAACACCACTGTGTTTTTTCCTGCCTTTCCCGCCCCGGCAGGGCTGGGGCACGGCTCGGCTCTGCTGAAGCGAAGGCGATGCTCAGGAGGCACATCAAGGTCTTGCTGCGCGTCACCGCTTTCCAGGCTGCCTTTGCTCCTCGTCGCTGTGACTTTTGTCCCCAGTCTGAGTGTTCACAAGTCCCCGCCTGCTCCCCGCTTGCCCCTTGGCTCGGTGACGGAGGAGCAGAGCTGCCCAAGGGAGCGAGGGGCCAGGACAGCGTGGGGAGGACACCGCGTCTCCTTCGCCGCTGTTGTTTTTTCCCTTACGTTATCCAATTTATGTGACTGTAGGGCTGGTGAGAGATGTGCAGCAAAGAGCCCCAGCAGGGTTGGTTATGGCACCCGGGGGACTGGCAAACACCCGCGGCAAAGGCCGCATCCAGCAGCGCTCACCCATGGCCAGATGTTTTTCCTAAGCCTCCACATTGACATTGTCAGGGATGTCTGCCCCGAGCAGCCTCCACCTGCACCCCCACAGCCCCTTCACGCGTCCAGCTCAGGACCATCTACAAGCAAAATCACCTGCCTTTGGTGCCGACTCACAACTCTTTACGAAATGCACAACAACCCCACGCCGACGTCCCACCCACCTCTGCTCGCCGTGCTCGCTGTCACGCAGGGGCGCGGGGCCACGCTCTGTTCCGCAGCTCTCCCAGCCCCACGTGCTGCACAGCTCCAGCGGGACCCCCGCGGGGTCTCCCAAGGCTGCTCCCCCCTGCAAAGCCTCGGGATGAGGTGACAGGGACACCAGAGCAGGTGACGCAGCTGCAGGACAAGGTGACACAGCCACCTAAGGAGGTGACGCACGACAAGGTGATGCACCAATGGCCTGCGGAAGGTCCCAAAACAGCGTCTTAAACTCAGAGGTCCGTAAGTACACCAGTGAAGCTGCTTACAACAGGAACATTAAGTGCATACAAAACCCCTGTCTTCAAAGGTAACCGTGTTAGACTCTAAATGGTGACTTCAGCAATAAGTGATACAAAAAAAGAGAACCTGGACAGGTTGTCAGCAAACCAGTTTGATTTACGTCTGTATCTAACACATCATCGCTGTTCTTCCCCTTTTCTACCGCCCCGAGTAATTGCTTCATTATCTTAATGCTCAGTTACGGTGGCAGCATGGCTCTTTAGCTTGTTCTCAGTGGAAATGTAATTACCTGCAGCCACGCCAGCTCACCGACCAAAGATGCTGCAGAACTGGTGACCTGCTGCATCCCTGCATACAAATGTCTCTCCAGGCCACCACCCAGCAGCGACCCGGCTTGTTTGCCACCGCTCTCTGCAGCGTTATCGCTCCTCTAGCACACAAGGTTTAGCAGTTTACCCAGCGGTGCACCGCATGAATTTGCATGAAAGGATCACCGACACCACGCCAGGCTCTGAAGCCTGCAGGTCCAGGCTTTGCTGGATGCTCCTGCGGTGTGGAGAAACCCCCCGAGGAGGAAGCTGGTCTGCCCAGGACAGCAGTTACCAGGCGCTGGCTCAGAGCTCTGCGTGCTGGGACCCGTGGTACCCGGTAGCACCTCTCCCAGGGATGTCCCAGCCGGCGGGATGTCCTCTTCATGCTCAGGCTCACCAACACACCCTCAAACTTCAAATGAGCTGCAGGAACTACCCAGGCCCCTGGTCTCACCCTGAAACAAATGCACCTGATTTGCATCTTCGTTTGCAGGCTGCTCTAATTGCCTGGTGCTGAGACTGAATGAGCCAGATGAGATGGACTCGTGCTTGCTGGGACCCCTGCTTTAGGTTGAAGCTACATCAGGAAACACAAAGATTTGTTTACATTCATCTCTGTTTATATAAATCTCTAATTTATTTATATTATTCTCTACAGAGTTATTAATTATTTTAAAGCCCAAGGCAGCTCAGGGTCAGTCGGCTGCAAGGTGGGAACGACAGCTCATGTTAGAGCTGATTTCTAACCCACTTCTTAACCCTGTCACCTGGATGTCAGCGCTGACGCCTCGGAGGTGGGGCTCCAGCTCCTGCAGAACCCCGGCTGCCCAGCTCCGCTGGGCAAAGTCCTCGGTGGAGAAGGCTGCGGGTGTTGGTATAACGGTTACTCACGAGGCACGCAGATCCCGCGGAACGGAGCAGGGCTGCCGGCTGCGCAGGGATGCTGCGGGTCAGGCACACGGGTGCTGGGTGACTCCACCGGCTGCACCATCAGGCGTTTAGCAGGGAAAAGGGAAAAGGCTGGTGTTACTCCGGCGTTTGAAAACACTCCGGTTTTGCTGGGTCAGGAGCATGGTGCCTTGGAAGCTCAGCAGGTACAGGATGTCTGCGCACAAACACCCAGCAGTTACCCCCCAGTTCAGTTTTATTTCTGGGTAGTTACTCCTAATGGTCACACTGGTTTCATTTCCCCTCGTTTCACAGCTGAACACAACGAGCCAGATCCCTGCCTGGTAGAAGTCAGAGTAACTCAGTTCACCCTGGATGGAATTGAGCTTGCCTCACTTGGAAGAAAACCACCCCAACCACCCTTACGTCCCCGTGCTTTAGTCTTCTTCTCACTGACATTTCCATACCCCATCTCCTGGCCCCTCTCTGGGGGTTCATTCACTGTCCCCCTGGGATTTGGCTTGACCCAGAGCGCTGGGTGCCAGGGGCCATCTGCCACCAGCACAGCCCTTCCCTCCACGTGGGGAAGAAGCATTTAAAGGCTTTGCAGAATTAAGAATTACTCCTTATTTTCTGAGTTCCCACCAGCTGTCCTTCACTATTCCTTTGCTATCGTTTTCCATACCTAGAAAAATTGTTACCTGGATTTATTTGAAATCACGCTCCCTCCTTCCCTCTCCTCGCAGCTCCCAGTTCCTGCGGGCCAGCCCAGCTTGGCCCATGTCTGCAGGCAGATAACGAGAGCAAGGCTTTTGAGGTGGAAAATAATTAGCACAAGTTCAAGATTTTATGGCATGTCACTAAGTGTACATTTAACCCTGAGAATACCGATTAAATCCCTATGTGCTACAGATCCTTCCAAATCTGCGGTTGCTGCTCACTTCTCCTCCTCTTTGCGTGTTCTGCCGCCCTAATCTGGGGGGGTCCATCAGGAAGGGGTCCATCTCCAGCCCCAGGTGTCCCAGAGCAGTGCAATGAACGGCTGGGACAGAGCTGGCTTCATTTGCTCCAGCTTTTAACGCAGCCAGTGTTAAAGTGAGATGTGCAAGTCCCCAGCCCCATGCTGAGCACCCCAGGCGTGGTGGGGACCACAGCTCCCCCGACAGCCCCCCCGGGCTGGCAGCCCCCGGCATCCCCCCTTCCCTGCCCGCCAGACCCGCTCTGTGTCCGACGGGCACAGCCGGGGTGAGGGGAGAACCAGGCGTGGGAGGAAAAAGGCACAAAATCCCCTTCATACCCTCGGGTAGCAAGAAAATCCTCCCTGGCCACCGATCTGCAAAACCCCAGAAAAGCCTCTTAAAAAACATGAGCTGTTCGGTGTCCAGGCCTGAGGTGACCCCACTGTAAAAGAGCAAGATGAAGATTTGAGAACGGGAGTCCCAGCCTAAGCTGGCTGCTACAGAAAGGCTACAAAGCACCAGCAGCGCGGTGCGAGACGCCGAGGGAGATCATCTCTCTTGCTGAATGGCTCATGGTGCCATAAACGCTGCCATTCCCACCGCCTGTTCGTGCCGTCCATCACCGAGCTCTCTGGCGGAGCGACGTTTGAGGGTGAATCTGACTCACGGGGTTGAAAAATTCTTCCTTGTGCTCCTGCCTCTGGCTTGCAGCAGCAGAACTGAAATTCACCCTTCACGAAATCGTTTGTGCGGGAAACTTGGCTCCAGCTTCGGCAAGACTCTTCTGGGAGGCTGAGTCACCAGGACCAAACAGGCTCCTAGGGGCTCTTAAAAGCCGGTTAGACACGCCATGCAACATTTTGATGGAAAATTAAACATTTTGATAATTGCTGCAGTTTTAACACGTGCACAGGCTTTAGTGTCATGGGGGGAATGGCCGTTTTCCACCAACAGCAAAATCTTCCTCCCTTCCACACATCCCTGCAGCTCCAAAACCTTGCTGAGGCTGAGTCCTGCCTGGGGGAGCTGCAGCGGGGAGGGGAGGCGGCGATGGGAGCACTCACCCAAACCTCTGCCCCAGCCCCGGCATGACACACAACATCCGCAGAGGTTGGAGGGGCCAGGCCTGGCCTGCCGAGGTTTCCATCCATGTTTGCAGCGAACGTGCCCGGGGGCTGCGAGCAGCTCATTGCGCAAAACCCAGCTCAGCCTTCGAGCCAAGTGCCCTTGCTCTGCTCCCCGGGAGCAGCGATGCTGGGACAGGCTGGACCAACGTGCAGGCACGTTGTGACCCACCAGCACCAAACCAGTGAGGGTGGAACTGGCCCCGCACAGCCTCGGGCACGTCGGTGCTTGGCCATCGAGTCTCTGCTGGAAACACAACAAAGTGCTACACAACATAAAAACATCGTGATTTTGTGCGGCCTGCGAGGCTGGAGGCACGCCTTGAAAGCTCCGGTTTCCTACAGGAAAGCAGCTGTGGGCACTGCAAGAAGGAGAAGAAAAAAGGCTCCTCATTTCAGGAACACCTCCCGGAGGTGTAGGACCGGCCGTGGCGAGCAGGAGAGGCCATTGCCTGTGCCTGGCTCTGCCGGCACCTCCGGGCAGCCCCAGCGAGGGGATGGAGCTGGAGACGCAGCCGGCAGCACCACGACACGTCAAAACACTCGGTGAGGATTTTATGAGCTCTCGGTGGCTCGTATCTACCACCAAGTCCCAGTGAGTCACAGCCACGTGGCTGCTGAAAATAAGACTTGTCTGGTTTGGCAATGTGGCTTCTTTACGAGCATGTTTGCTAATGAATTATTTCCTTTGTGGCAGCCGCCCCCCACAGACACCCAGGACCCAGCTCCTTCTCCCGACAGCCACAGCTTGGCTCTGGCTCCCACCAAAGGCGAAAGGAGCCCAAGGCTGCAGAGAACCACCAAGAACAGAGCAGTGGTGATGCCTCAGGTCCCCTCGGAGCTCTGCAACGCCGGCTGCCACACCAGGGTCCCTCAGGAGGAGAGCTGAGCAGCACCTGGGCACCACGCTGGTCTTCTGACCAACCAGGCATTTTAAGGAATCCTTCTGAGGAACACGATGATATTTCCATGAGGAAAACCGTCCTGTCTCAGCAGTGAATGAATCTATGAAACATCTTCAGCTTTACAGCTATTTATAATTACTTGCAAGTCATTTAATCTTCCAGTCATGAAGAGCTTCACTGACACAAACGCCCTTCGTTCAGCTGCTGTTATGAATGGCACCAAATAAAGCAGTCGAGCGTTTCTTCCAGCAGAGCTGAAAAATGAAAGTCAGCAAAACAAAGGCCGCGCGCTCCCGGGATGCGGTGACGCCGACCTGCGGCTGCCAACCGCTGAAAGCAGCCGTGGGGTGGTTTCGGATGCACCACCTGCCTCTCTGCATGTCAGAAGCGATCTCCAGCTGGCTGCAGAGAAGATCAGAATAAGGATTCAAAGCACATTTACAAACGGCCCACTCACAGACAGGGTCTTTCCTCCAGCAGCCCGGTGAGGGATGGACGGCACTTACCCGCAGGAGGCAGAGCCACGCGTGTGCTGGGCAGGAGATCCCCCCGAGCTCCACCGGCCACAGCCACTTCCCTGCGCACGAGGGCAAAACTCCACCTCGCTCCCACCACCCCGGGCTGAACCCTGAAATTCTGCCTCTGGCTCAGAGCAGAGCTGCACGAGCGATTGACATGGATGGACCCCACGGAGCTGCTCGCCTGAAGCCAGCGCACGTGCACGCAGCTGGCAGCAAGGAGAAATCATAAGGTGAAATGAAGAAACCGATTGCCAATTAGGAGCTCATTTCATCTCACCCTCCAGCCTGAAGGAGAAGGTTCTTCAAGGCCTCTCTGGGCGCGCATGTTCCTGCAGCTCTATCTCCACCGCAGTGCGATGCTTTGCGCTTACCCGGTGATAACCTCGACTATCACGGTCTCCCTACAGCCTGAAAATTTAATTTCACATCTTAAAACCTTCCCAGTGTGTTTGTTTGGTTTTTTTTGGTTTGTAGTTTAGCTTCCATCATGCACCTGCCTTCAGACAACTTGGTGCAAAGAATTTCTCACGTCAGCAGCGTTGCCACTGGCACACGGTTATTTGCTGGATATTTCAACTTGTAAAATTACCAGTGATAAAACCATGGCACACGGAAGGACGCAGAGATTTTTTCCAGGAGGACTCCAATCTATGCCTGGTATCAGGAGATGCCCTGAGAAGAGAGGCTTCACACTCATGGGAAGTATTTGCCATCAGCAGGAGCCGCCGTTCCCGGGAGCTCCCGTTTGGAACACGACGTGCTCATCAGCAAAGCGTTCTGCTATAACCCCAGACTGGGCTGAGCTACAGAAACTTCACTGGGCAAACCTGGGCTTCGCACAAACGAGCAGTAAGAGGTCTCAAACCTGTTGGCAGCAGAGATGAGGTTTCCAAATATTCACCTGAACGAATCATTGCAATGATGTAATGAATTAACCCAGCGCCCAAGAGCAGCAGCAGCAGCCCCGCTGCCAGTGCTAACCAGTACCATGCTGGGCAACGGGAACCCAGCTCTGCACATGCTGGGGAACAGGCAGAACGAGTCATACAGGAAAATGAAACACATTCCTGCTGCAGTGACAGTCACAACGCCCACGCCTCAGTCTTCTCCCTGGAACCATGGCAGTTGTCAGCTCATCCATGCCGTTCTGGCATAAATCTGTACTTTTCTTAGAGGAATCACAAGGCTGGTAGAAAACCGGACACCCATGCAGCTAATTGTGGCACAACATCGTATTTCAGCAGCACTTGCCCTCCCAGGCTCACTGAGCAATCGCTCGTGTACCAAAACCATCAGAGTGTTTGGGTTCAAGTGAGGAATTGCAAATACTTTCCAAACAAGAGGCTTAGTTGGCATCTGTGGGTACGTAGTGGAGCCTTTGTTCGGTGCCGTAGCTGCCATGTCATGATGATGTCCCTGCACGGCTGCTGAGAAGCCTCTGGCATCGGGGGGAGGTTTCCCCAAAGCCTGAGGTTTGGTGTTTCCATGAGACAGGGAGCAGGGCTGCTCTCTGGGCTCACCGCAGGGCACGGGCAACGTGCATGGAGGAGACATGGCAGCAGCCACAGCCGCCCTCTCGTCTCCATCCCATCCCCATCCCCTTTTCCTGTCCCCATCCCCATCCCCTTTTCCTGTCCCCGTCCCCATCCCTGTCCCTACCGGTCTCTGTCAGCAGCTGAAGGCAGCAGGCAGCCGAGAGCGGTGCTGGGCTGGGTGCCGGAGCAGGACGTATATTTACGGGTGTATCACCGCTGGCATTTAGGCTCTGAAGCCTTCAGGGAGTTATTAAAAAGGTCAAACTTTGAGAAATATTTCAGGCTTTTTTTTTTTTTCCCCTCTTTAAACATGCTTTTTGAGCTGCTTTGGAGGGAGGCTGGCTTTCAGGGTTTCCTTTTCTGAACTCTATTCTAGCAGGCACAAAACGTCCCAGCAAAACCCAAAGCATTTTTGGGCCACCTTTCAGCAACAGGATGTGGCCAAGTTTGGTTCCTCGTCAGCCCAAACGCAGCGCAAACGCAGGCTGCAATTCACTGAGCTGAAACAAGTAATGGCTTTTTGCAGCCAGAAAAGCAAATACACCAACGAGGCAGCGCTTGGGAGCTCGCTAAAGCCAAACCACCGCATCGCTGCAGCTCGGCACCCCACCGCTCACAGCTTGTGCATCACGGCTCTAAACCCACCCGCGCAGCCACGGCCGCCGCGCCGGCGGCATCGGGCCATCGTGTGCCTGAAGCAACGGCTCTAGAACAGCTCCTTGCTTGGTCCAAACACTGATCCAAACCCTCCCAAAACCACAGTGGCCCCGACTCCCATGGAAAGGCTGGTGGCACCTTCTAGTCTCCTTTTTGGTGTTCACCAGCTGCACTTCAGGCGCGGTGCCACCCGCACCCTCCTCACCACGAGGCACTAAGGCAAAGAAAGTGGTTTGGGTTTGTGGCAGGTGGGTCAACAGAAGCCCAGAAATAGTTCTTGTTCCTTCCTTCCTTCTCGTTCATCGTCCTTTTTATTTGCAGAAGAAGTAGATGCATATAAGGAATGAGCATTTTGGGGGTTATTTTAACTGGAAGCAGCTCTTTGGGGAAACTCGGTGTTCACTGCGAATGACAAGAGAAGGGATTAAATTCAAGACATTTGCAAAGGATTGAACCCTCGTTAGGAAGGTTACTGTCTCCTCACGCTGCCCAGGCTGACAGGAAGGGAACCCTCCACAAAGTGCCCCAGAGATGGACCAGGCTCTGGCTTTCTGCTTGGAGAAACGATCTGATTGAATGGACGGGAGGCAAACGGTCCTGTCCCAAAGCTTGCGGCTCTTTCTGCATTAAGGAGCACAGCTTCAAGGGCTACGCTTTTTCCTGTGCGCTTCCAAGTCCCCACGACAGCCAGGACTGAGCTGCTGCTGCCCAGGACCTCCTCATCTCCAGCAGCAGTTTCTCATCTCGGGATGGTCACACAACCCCTGCCCAGCCTCCAGCCCCAGGACAAGGCTCCCTCCTGTGCCCGCCTTCTCAGCGCTAACGCAGAACCCGTACTTCGCATTTCAGATGCTTTTATTCACCTTCCATATTGATTTTTTTCCAAGTACTTACTAAATCAGACTGTTCCTCCTCATTGGGTATTAAAACACATTTCCACCTCACATCAGTAGTGACTAACCACAAAGGTTGGAAAAGACCTCTAAGAGCATCTAAGAGCATCAAGTCCAACCATCAACCCAACACTACCATGACCACTAGACCATGTCCTGAAGTGCCACGTCTACACGTGTTTTGAACCCCTCCAGGGGTGGGGACTCCACCACTGGGCAGCCTGGGCCAGGGCTTGACTGCTCTTTCAGCCCGGTATTAATTACTGTAGGTAGAAGGCAGACCTAGCAGCAGACATCAGTAATTACTGTCTTTCAAAAGGTTTGCTTTTAGTAAAAAATAAACAAACAAACAAAACCAGCTTCCTGTTTTTCCTCTGCACCTCCTCGCCTCCACGGATTTACTACAGTTTATACTCACCACAGATTTAGCCCGTTCTAAACAAAAACACTGCTGGGAACCACACTTTGAGAAGTGTTTCTGAAAGCAGAAGGTCCAGTCCCAATTACAGCTATAATCAAAAGTCAAAAAACACACAGATCTCAACCTTAAACAGGTTTTGTGCAGGTTTCTTTGCAGGGTTCCCAATGAAAAGCAACGACTGAAGCTTCAGGGCTCACTGAGGACATCTCTGAACCACAGAACCACCACGGTTGGAAAGGACCTTTAAGATCATCAAGTCCAACCGTTAACTATCTCTACCAGGCCCACTTCTACACCATATCCTTGAGCACCCTGTCTAGACGGCTTTTAAATACACCCAGGGATGGCGATTCAACCACCTCCCTGGGCAGCCCGTTCCAGTCCGTGACCACCCTTTTGGTGTAGTTTTCCTCATGTTTTGCATGGTGCATGCTTTGCTCACCAGCTGCAGTTTTCAAGACCTACCCTGTTGCTCAGGTTTACTTTGGTTTTACTGCATTGCTTTATTTTATTACAAAACTCCATCACCTTCTAAGAAAGATGAGACTTTTTAATGCTAATATTTATTTTAAAGCTAAAATACTTCCCATCCAATGACCTTCCCATTGCTTTCAAATTTAATGACTTTAAACTAAGTAATGACACATCCTAATGAGCAAGTTCACACGGACATACTCAAAGCACATTCCTGTAGGACAGAAGCCCAGCCCACACCTCCCCCCCGAGCTGCTCTGGGTACCTGGAGCTTCAGCATCTGCCTGACGGCGTGATTGCTTCCAAACTAGAGCTGGCTGCTGCGGGATGGGATGGGATGGGATGGGATGGGATGGGGGCAGGAACCACGGCCCCGTGTCTGTCACTGGCGAGCCGGCTGTGCCGCACCAGAGCTGCCGGGCCAGGCTCCGGCAGGACTGCGGCACCGTACGCCCCATCTCAGAGTTGGACAGGCCAGAGCGCCGTAAGCAGAAGCCGTCAGCACACCAACCTGGGTATTTTAAGGCAGTTTGCATGACAGTTATGCGAAAATTCAGAGTTTTATTAAGCACCCGGGTACACCGAACCCTGGAAAGAAGGCAG
Source organism: Eurystomus gularis (assembly GCA_013400335.1). Lineage (NCBI taxonomy): Eukaryota > Metazoa > Chordata > Aves > Coraciiformes > Coraciidae > Eurystomus > Eurystomus gularis. The sequence continues at coordinate 414,536 of VZZY01019626.1, read as the reverse complement.
CACGTTTCTCCGCGCCAAGCCCCCCCCGCAGCTCCCAGCCCCGTGCCACCGCAGCACTAGCTCTTCTTCCGCTTGCTCTTGGGAAGCAGCTGATTGTTCTGCAGTCGGGGCTGGCGCGACTTTCTCTTGTTAACTCTCAGACCCAGAAGACTGTTGCCGAAAAAAAAAAAAAAAAAGGAAAGAAAAGGGAAAATACAATTTTGAAGATGCTCTGAACACGGCAAACGCGGAAGGCTGCATCGCAGCGCTGCAAGCAGCACACGGGCACACACGTGTGATGAACAGAAACACGCTCCATGTTCTTGTTGGAAGAAGATAAGAGCAGCCAGGAACCATCCTGCTCACACCAAGCCCGCGGGGACAGTCGTGGTGCCTCTCTCCCCATCACCTGGGATGTCCAGAGCAGAACAGAGCAGCAGCGACCTTCCAAATTCCTTGTCTGTAAATGAGAAGAGCCCCCGGTGCTGACAAAACCATGACCATGCTATAGCAGAAAAGGTCGAGCTGAAGCACGGTCATCCTCAGGGGCACAGCCACCGAGGCAGGGGATGAGTGGCTCTGGTCACGGCTACCCAAGAAGGAAAGCGTGTGCGACTCCCATCTTTAAACAGCATCCCTTTGCCAGAGGCTCTTCTCATTTATGGACAAAGAATTTTCCACTGGAAACTCAAAGAAGTGTTTTCTTTTTAGTCACAGAGTTAATTTTAAAGAAAAAAAAAATGATAAAACTAGTCACATTTAAATTAAGCAGCTAATTTCCATCATTCAGCCTTGGAGCTTAAAGTTCCACATAGTGTTGACATGAAAGATATCCCTCATGCAGCAATAGTTATTACTAATTAAACACTCCTTATCAACGCGCTCTGTTCGTTACTGTGTGCTAGGACAGACCCATCCTGCAGGGACTATTCATTTGGCTTAAACTGGGAATCCACAACTGGAAATAACAACGGAAAACCCTGGAATGCCGCTGCCGTGTCCCTGCTGACTGCTGCAGGATACACACCGAAGGGGACCAACAGGAACAACTCCTTGTCAGAGCTCGGTTCAGCACCACGATGGAAACCTCACAAGCGAGGTAAAGCAGCTTGGAAACACTCAGTCCTCACACCCCAACACCAAATAATGCCATCTGGGATTTCCAGATATTCAGAGGTGTGGAAGTCTGAACACAGGCTATTTAAGAGCGCTCTCATCAGCACACAGCGTGCGCTTGAGCCTAAGCTACACCCAGACCCTGCCAACAAGCTTCAGCAAGAGACTTCCAACAGCGCACGGGGAGGTGTATCTAGGGCAGGAATTCACGCTGGCTACAAGGGTTTGTTCTGCACGGAAAAACCTGCTGCTGGTGATACTCACCCACTGGCAAACGTCTAAGGTACTGCAGGGGTAACTCACAGCCAGCAGCGTCAGGGGCTGGAAGGCTGAGCTATAAACACCGAGCAAAGACAAACACCACCCAGACCACCAGCGGGTCGCTTCACAAAGAGCATCCCGCCACAGCCGCACCTTCCCCCTGGGTTTGTTGTTGTTTTCCAGAGTTTGCAATATACAACTGCCCTTGCAAGAGGAAGTTTCTTGGGACGGAATGAAGCAGGAATCTCATGTAGTTTAAGGGTAGCTTTACTCGTTTACATTCTGCCCATTTCCAGCTCCAGCACTTTCCCACTGCAGAAGGGTGATTACCTGATGTGCAAAAGTGCATTAAAACACAAAGCCAAAACCCGCAGCTTCTATATTGGTTCTCTTGCTTTGCAAATACCTGATTAACAACTCTTACAAAAATAAAGTAAGAGAGACGGTATTTTTCTGGTGTAGCTCAGCTTTTACAGAGCCTGGGCTGGTTCTGGAACACACCATCCGTCTGCTCTTTGGCAGGCTGGCCCTCGCCTCCCCAGGGCAGGTTTGCCCAGTCCAGCCCTGGTTCTGCTTGCCGTGCCGCTCGGCTCCCTGCGGGACACGGGTCTGCAATGACCAGGAAGAGCAACTTCCATGGGAATTGTGGATGAGAGCAAGACTGACAACAACGTGACTTTAAATACGATAGAAGATTAGGTTCTCTTAATTTTCCATAAACATCAGCTTCCTAATTATTTTTTTCTTTTTGAAGACTATATTCATACTCAAACATACCTTCAGGCAATGACTTTCAGCTGGTCACCTGCAGATCCTTGGAGCACCCAGCTATTCTTTTCCAAGGATCCAAAAGCACTGACCAAATTGTGCCTCCCACAACCGAGGGGATTCTCCCAAACCCCGACTCTTCAGAGGCCTTTGCTTCTCCTGCAGAAAATGTGTAGGATTCCCCAAACTGCAAACTACTGACCTAAATCAGTCGCAAGGACTTTGCTGCTCATGTACTCTACTTACTTGTCAGAGGACGCTGAACACATCTCAGACCCTTCCGGGTCTCTCAAAATGTCTGAACCGGAGCTGAAAGGGAAGATAAAATAGAAGAAAATTATTTTAGCTCTAAATTATTTCATCTACAACAAAGCAAGGCTCTATTTAGCAAAGGCAGCAGAACTGTAGATAAGACAGGCCGCTCCCCACAGCACTGGCAATGAGAAATCATTTCAGCCAACAAGAAATCATTTCAACCACCAGCACAGTCCAGAAAGTTCTGTCCCTGCATCAGTGAATTTTCAGAGTTATTAGCGGGTCCCCTTTTCATCATCTAGCATAAGAGACAATTCTTGCTGTTCATATTTGCTTGTTGGCAACTACGATAGCTTTGTATGCACAGGCACCAGGCAACTTCTCTGGAGAGGATTTGCAAGATTTCAGCCTGTATTTTAAATAATAAGAAAATTTTTCCCGATTTCGATAAAATCTGAATTAAGCGAATGTAATACTCTGGTCAATGATTGATAAATAACTTCTATTGCACATTCAGGCTCCGTGATACGAACTATTGCAAAGCTCCCAAGCACACGCCGCATCGCAGAGCTGCGGAAATCAGCTACTGAGGTGGAAAATGTTGTTTTCTGGAAACTATCTTTCAAAAAGATGCCCGTCAGCTCACACAGTCTGGACGCTATTGCAGAAATTACATAACAAACCCTGCTGCACAAACAGTTGGGAGATGTTAGTGTAAACCGTGGGACAGCAGCTGGATACCAGTTCTCTCGGGTTTACTTTAAAGGTTTTACAACCACGAGTGCCCTGTTGGTTAGGAGACAGCAGATGCAAACTGTGAAAGCACATCCCCGAGTCCTAGCTCTGTGCGCAGATATCAGCCTGTTTATCTGTTTGTTCAAAACACATATTAAGGAAAACAGCCCCAAAATGCTCCCTCTCACCAGGAGGACTCCAGGCACGGCGAAGCAGAGTCCTGGCCGTACAGACAGCGGCTGAAGTTCACAAACGCTACTTCTGCTAGAAACCCCCTCTCGCCAGCTCAGTGTGGCTCTGCTGGATGAGGAGCACTCTGTGCAAACACAGAGCAACCAGCACTCCTCAGCAAGAGCTACCAGTGACCGGCTGTGCTCCGTCTCTGCTGGAGAGCTACAAATCAAAAAGCAAGAGCCCCCTTTTGTACTCAACTCCCCCAGCCCAGGTGCAGGACGGACATCAGCTCATTGCTGCTTCACAGATCTTGGGAGACCGGGAGGCAGAAGTTCACCAAAACCCTTCGTACTCTTAACACATTGCATCATGGAGTGATTTTGGCAGGAAGAGACCTTTAAGATCATTGAACCCAACCATTCCCCCAGCACTGCCAGGGCACCACTAACCCATGTCCCTCAGCACCACATCTCCACAGCTTGGAACCCCCTCCACCGCTGCCCTGCCCAGCCTGGCACAGCCCTTCACAGCCCTTGCCAGCAAGACATTGCTCCTCGTGTCCAACCTCAACCTCCCCTTGCACAACTTGAGGCTGCTTCCTCTTGTCCTGCCACTTGTTCCTTGGGAGATTAGACTGACCCCCAACTGGCCCCAACCTCTTTTCAGGAGCTGTCAAGAGGCAGAAGGTCCCCCCTGAGCCTCCTCTTCTCCAGGCTCAACAACCCCAGGTCCCTCAGCTGCTCCTCATTAGAAGGAAGATAATAAGGTGGCAGGATTTTTCTCCTCCATGACTGTTTTGTCTCCTGTTGCCTGCTCTCCCCTCTCAAGTGAGATCCATCCAGTGTTGCTGTGGCATAAACATTGATCCACCAACAGGATTTCAAGGGAGAAAACCACCACCAGGTTGGATCAGAGGAACTTTTCACACACACAGACACACACACACACACACACAGTGTCATAACGATAAAAAAGGAAAAGGATACCAAAAATAAACAAAAAGCACTGGTGCCACATGGAGAAAATGATTCTGAAACAAAATGGATTGCACGGTTCTGCGTGCAATTTTAGAAACTCTTCAGTGATTCCCCAGGAATTTTCAGGAGAAGTTGAATAAATCTGTCAAATTACAAACATTACCCAACAGAGCAGCGTTGATACAGAAACAAAGTCACCTGAATTAGAGGCAGTGACTGCATTTCTGGGGAAAAACGTTTTATCCTGCGCCGGTTACCAGCACCACTGCAAGGGGAGCAGCCCCAGTGCTGGGGTGGGGGCAAGGAAGCCCCAGGACACCGTCAAGGGGAGGAAGAGGATCACTGCTGCTTCCCAGCTGCTCCTCAGAGCGTGAGCTGAACGGGGACGTGTCTGGTAACGCGACTGTCTGCTGGACCCGTTACAATTAACGCAGTCCTCGTTAGCAGGCTTGCCTCCTCCCACAGCCTGGGCTCAGGCAACCGTTTACATTTTGTATTTCAGCACCAAACCTAACATGAAATGTTCGAATGAAAAACATGGTAAAGCACGCTGTAAAAACAATGGCAGATGGGGAAAGTTTCAAAGTCCAGCGTTTTTTTTTTACTGTCCAAATTATAAGTCAGTCAAAAACTCATTTTCAGTATACAAACTGGATGCCCAAGGAATGAGTTATTATCATACTTCTAAATCCTACCCCAATGTTCCCGTTACATTTAAAAATAAGGGGGGGAGGACAAGGGGCTCTTTGTGTGCTTTTAGTCCCCTAAAATAGAAAAAGAACAGGTTTGACGCCCGAACATGATGTACGTCCTCGCCTAGAAAAATGTGGCGTTATTATCATTTATCACCGACTGTGTTTGTCACAAGCAAAACAATAAAAGTCAAAAAATTTGGCTAACAGTCAGAACAATAATGCGAGTCCATAATTTGCTCATGCAATTCACAGTCTGTGCCTACCAAATTATTTTAATATTGAGCACAAGACGTCCCGGAGCGAGCTGAGCGTTGGCACACGCGTGTGGACGGGACGGGCGGTCAGAGACTCCGGCGCTGGACACCCGCTCTCAAAGACTGAGCAATTGCTTGATTCTGAGTTGAAGTGATTATTTACCTTTCTTCCACACACAGGGGAAAAGAATTGCTTGCAAATTAAAAAACCCAAACAACTCCTTAAGTATGGCAGGCATTTGAAAAAGGTATCAAAAACCACCTTCAACTAAGCAAGAGAAATTTTGAAAAACAATTATCAAAAAACGTCTTCAACTAAGCAAAAGAAATTTTGACCACCAACTGAATTAATATTTTTAAATAATTCTTTTTTTTTTTTTTCCACCCGAGAAAGACTCTGAACTTCTTCTAATCATTGGATGACCAGCCTTTAAACTGAAGGAAATGAATGAAGTAAAAAAGAAACGGCTACCTCATGATGTGTGTTGTTTCCATAAATTTTAGCCCAAAGAGGGGGCCCCAGAGAGGTCACTGAATTGAGAACAGTTTTGTTCATTTCCTCAGTATTTCTGCCTTTTCAGTACCCCGTCGATATCTACCTATACCGAGGCCGGGCAAAGCAAAACAGACCTCCAGACTTTATTCAGACTCCAAGACAATTTCCCACAAGAGGCTTTCTGTCCTTTTCTTTAACAAAGGTCATTATTCTATCCTAAGATTTTACATATTGGTTCCAGATGAGTAAATTTTTACAGCAAACCCATTAAAGTCCCGGGCCGCAGCGGCTCGGGATGCCACGGGCTGACAGACAAGGTGCCGGGGTGTGAAGAGGTCTCATCTCCTGCACTTAGTCATGTCTCCACATCGAGAAAAGTGCAGCTCCAGGGACGCGGCAATTCCCCAGCTCTGCCTCGCTTTTCTGCGGGATTAGTTTCCTCTGAGCACTTACAGACCATCAACCAAGAGTGAATTCTTCCTTTCTTGACCATCCTTTGGACCTGACTCCCACCCACCTCTTTTCCTTTTTTTTTTTCGAGATAAACACACCACCTTAAAATAGAGAGAAAAAAGCTGACGTAAGTGTGAATAACGTGTCTCGTTCTAAAAATGAAAGGAGCAAATGTCTCTCTGAATTTGTTTATTTTAAGGCAGATTAAGTTCCCTCTTGGCTTCACGGTGAACAGCCAGCGTGCTTTAATCAGCCCGTCTTCTCCGCGTTATGCACTTAGCTCTGGCACAGGCATTGTGCATTTTTCCTCAGTGCTGGCATGAGGAATGAGCTACAGCCCGTCTCATTTTACCAATGTCATTGGAAGGTGAACGCCCAGTTGCAAGGAGTGAGGGAAAATGTTTTTTTCCACCTTGTGATCCTGCTGCTTCTTGACCTGCCTGTGATGAATAGCGTGAGCCTGCTGCTGGAGCGTGGCTGTAAATCCTGTGTAACATCCAAGAATAACTGTTTACCACAAAGTCTTCCCGGCTTCCCAGGACCAGCTCTTCAACCCTGGCACCACGGAGCACAGCTTCATCTTCCTGTCTTCAGAGGACAGCAGGTTTGCCAGCCTCGGACCTTCCCCAGGACTCCTGAGAGGTCTTGCCTGCACTAAACCTTACACAGGTTCCACTGCTTTTCTTGACTCTTTTGAGGCTTTTTAGGTTTTCAGTGGCCTCCTCTGCAGCTCGGAGCATGCCTTTGAGGCTCTGCCTTTAGAGCAGGAAAAGATCTGCTGGATCTGTCTGAATAGCTTTCCTTAGGAGTCTGGCAACGGTTGGGACATGTGGGCTAAAGCACTAGAGAGCACTGGTGTCCTATCGCTTCTGCTCTCAGGGCTCAAAGATGCCCGAACGCCCAGGCTCTAGACTAGGGACCGATCTCCTTCTGGATGCATGCCATGTATAACCACCTTCCCCATACACGTCTGAGATCATCAGCTGCTACTGCTTGAAATTACTTCTCCAAGACTCTCTCCACCATGCCTCACAGTTCTTAGCTCACAGTTTTTGGAAGAAAGATATGAATCAAGAACACAGCAGAAAAGTATCATCATCCTTCCACAATGAACTCATATCTGAGGCCAAAAATCAAAGATAAACCACTCCTATCTAACACTGCAACATACATCATCTCTGAGCCAAGGTAGTGCAAGATTTATGAAGTCACAAAGAACTGAAGAAGGCAGTTATTCCCCTGGTCAACGCATTTCCACATACTTCTCTCAGCGATGGCCAGCCTAGGGATCAGAACAACGCCTGCTTTAAACTCCGAATGAAGCAACTACCAAGAAAGAGCTCACACGGCTTTTTCAATCTCTCGTCCTGTCAGTGGTCTTGTTGGCAAACTGATGTCTGCTGCGAGGTTCTCAGAAGACCACTGCCATCCCATGAACTCTAACTGGAGCACAGCTCCCTGTTTCTACCTCTTCTTCTGCTGACGAACTAAAGCCCAAATTCTGCAAAGCACCAAAATCCAAGAGTAAGTCACCAGCTCAATCCAGATTTCAGGTCCTGATCCGTAGCTCCTAAAATTAAAGCCCCAAAGCCCCATTTACTGCAAATGAGGCCCCTCACTTGGGCGTGGATCTCACCTGGCAGACGCTGCAGTCGCACCCTGTATTCCAGGGACACAGGGATTTATCCAAGCTGTGGATATAGCACTTTTCCACCAGGATTTCAAAATTAAGTGACCGTGTTTCAGTGTACACCTTAATATTTCAGATGAGGCCAACAACATAGTGTACTGTGGCAAGTCCCTCACTCTAGTCATCAAGAACCAACATTTTCTTCTAACATGAAATTTTAAAGAGAAATAATTTAAAACTCTGAACATTATCACCACAATATAAAATACTTTTAACAGGCTATTTCCTCTACATAGTTCATCAACTGGACGATCATTGTCCCACCTACTTTCTCTTTTAACTTTCCTGTTGTTTAAGCAGTTGCATAAAATTTGGCTTCAGTCCCAGCAAGTAAAAGAACGCAGTGGGGCTATTTATATGGAGCTCTGCAGTTCTGTGAAAGCTTTGTGTCTGACTCCACAGCTTTGAAAAATGGTCCTTTAAAAGCCACGGCTTTGTTTTGGTGTTTATCTGTTATGCGCATTCTGCTCTCTGGTTGGGATCATCAATTTACGAAGAGACCCAACAGGTTTGGGTCAGTGCTACAACCTCCATGCATGGCCTGTGTCTTTTTTCCAGCAGGTGTAAAATTTTCATTTTCTCAACTAAAATATCAACTTTTAAGTAATAATATCAGTGCATCAGGGATTACTGTACAATGTATGAACTTCCAACATCGACCAGCTGCCCCCTCAGCAAATATTGATACCAGACTGGCAAAAGGCAGAAGGTGTTATGAAGGAGAAAACAGGAATCACTAATTCACTTGCAGCATCTTTTTACAGAGAAAACATTTCAATTCTCTGATTTCCAGACTGCTTTGTTATGTTCTATATGCTGCTGAAAATCCTAATTTTCTTTTAACCCATTATAACATCAGCTCTCCGTTTAGAAGTGCTCTCTTCATAAAAGCCCAGCACGCAGGCCTGGACCTCCAAATATATTTCAAGTTCTGACATTTCAATGTGAAAAACATTTAGCCTGGTCAAAGGATATCCTCTTATTCTCAGAGATGAAACACAAGCCTCAGAAAATCATTAGCTGGGTACAATAGCACAATGCTACCGAAACCCTCAAAACCCACATCACTTTTGTGATTTGTGCTGGATTTAGCTCACGGCAATGACCGAAAGCTTAACCCCGTGTGACCAGAGCAACAATACACATCGCTCTGTCATGCACTTTATATGACTACACCACTTCTTACGCCACTGAAAAATCTTGCCATAATTCAGGCCCATTTTGATGACACCCGAAATGGGTGAGCAGCACCCGATGGCACCCTCCAGAGCCCAACTGCCCATCCCTCGAGTTTAATACACAAAACAGTGGGGGAAGAGAGGGAGGAGCAAAAAGAAACAACCCAAAAGCCCCATCACTCTGGTGAACTTCTTGCCCCGTGCGGTACCGAGCCTTTAAGGTTAAGGAAACTGCCCTACATTTAAAGAAAAATAAATAAAAACCACACCATGCACACAAACCAGGGGATGTGCACAAAGTAGGAAAGTGAAGAGAAAAGTCCCAGGGAGACTCTGAAAAAATAATTCTGTGCAGACTCCAGTAATTCTGATCCTGTTCCACAGGAGGGGGATTTAAGAGTAAAGCACAGGGAGCTATTAGGCATGGTTTTTGTAGAAGACAGTCCAGATACCCGTGATGTATGTCCACCAGTCTGTACTGAGAGGTTCCCTGTTTGATTCAAGAAGTCTGTGGAAATATTTCATTTGGAGAGAGCGAAAGCATGAGAAGAAGGAATAAACAACTCTCCCTTGAGCGAGACATAGCACAAACAAACACACTTTCCAACCAAATCCTCTGGCTTGGTTTGTGAAAGCACATTCAGATCACTAGTAACTTGTTATGAATATACGTCATGGATATATGTAATATCCTCCAGTAAACCTTCTGGCAGTCTCAGACACACTTTCATCCAGACTTTAAGTTGATACACACAAGCCTGCAGACAGGAAAATGTTGACTGATGTCAAAGGCCATGGGGACAATCATCGTAACACCATTCACACACCAAAGTGGCAGTGAAGTGGAGATTTAATGATACTTTGGATGAGCTCATACAAGCCCTTCTACCTCCCGAGAACTCACTCTGTAAGATTAAAATTCAAAAATTTCTGAAGCCCTTAATACCAAAGGTTAGTTTGCAATAAAAAAAAAAAAAGTAAGTAAAACAGAGAAGAACAGGAACACCTCCTTTAAATTCCGGACAAAGAGCCAAGCTGAAGGCACTAATTTTGTGGAAGTAAAAGAACAATCAGAGCTCCAGGGCAGCCGCCACAGCAGGCACGGGGAGGATGAGGCACCTCCATCCACCAAACGCGCACCTACCAAACGCGACATCTTGCACAAAGCTGCAAGAGTTGTCCCAGCATCAGCCTCAGGGCAGAGCTTCTGCCTGGGTTCCTGCCCACCATGGCTACACAAACTAAATGTCAGGATCCTGCTGCCAGGAGCTTCCCCAGAACTGCCCATCAGCAGCAGAACAGAGAGCCACAGAATCATTTAGGTTGGAAAAGATCTTTAAGATCATTGAGTCCAACCGTTCCCCCAGCACTGCCAGGGCACCACTAACCCCTGGCCCTCAGCACCACATCTCCACGGCTTGGAAACCCCTCCAGGGATGGGGACTCCACCACTGCCCTGCCCAGCCTGGCACAGCCCTTCACAACCCTCTCCATGAAGAAATTGTTCCTCACGTCCAACCTAAACCTCCCCTGGCACAACTTGAGGCCATTCCCTCTTGTCCTATCACTAAGCAGCCACAGCCAAGCTGCAGACTGGAAAGCTGAGGCTTCAGGCACATAAAACCGGTCTCTGGAACAAAGCCACAGGACCAGTTTCTTCCCTTCTAAGTGAGTGCTGAAGAGTTGTTTTCCCTGGCCCATCTAATCTTTCAGTACAGATCCTGAGTGGAGCAGCTTCCAGAATAAGGACGGTCACAAGCCAGAACACTGCAAGCCTGCAAGAGCCTTTCAGGATGTTAAGGGCTTAGCTCTTGGTCCATTTCTAAAAGGGTTTCAGGAGGGCTGTGGCTGTGAATCACAAAGCAACACTGCCATGCCAGGCTCCTGCACAGTGCCAAGGGCAGAATTTGAGATGCTCTGACCTGCAGCGTCCACTGCTAAGTCCTTACGGCTCACTGCTCCACACAAAGCCAGTTCTGACACTTAAATTCTTCTATGAATTAAAAGGAGAGGCTGAGAGAGCAGGGACGGTTCAGCCTTCAGCAGAGGAGGGTCAAGGGGAGCTTACTGCTGTGTAGCAATACCTGATGGGAGGGAGCAAGGACCACAGTTTATTCTCAGTTGTCCCCAGTGACAGAATAAGAGACAACGGGCACAAACTGAAACACAGGAAAATCCCTCAAAACGTAGGAAGTAGCCTTTGTTCTGTGGGGGTGGTCAAACGCTGCAGCAGGTTGCCCAAAGAGGGTGTGGAGTCTCCATGCCTGGAGATACCAAGAGGTGACTGGACAAGGTCCTGAGCAGCCTGGTCCAGCTGTCCCTGCTCTGCTCAGCGTTGGACAAGAGGATCTCCCAGCCTCTGTGATTCGGTGTGTCCTACTGAGATCTGTGGGTTCCACTCTGCAGACCAGACCTGAAAATAAGATACTCAAATATCGGGTGCTACAACGTCCAAGTCTCTTCATGAGTCCAGAGCACTGGACTCTATTTTAAAAGCAAAGAAATTACCAAGGTAACAGTTAGCTGCACCACAGGGAAGGAAAAGCTGTCATCATTTGCATGACATCCTGAGAATCTCAGATAAAACTAGCACATCAGTAATCTCAGTAGGTGCGTTACACATTAAACAGCAAATACATGGTACATAAGGCAAGTCTGAAGCCAAACAAAAGTGTAATGACATTCTGAAAGAGCCACAAAGGCCCATCCTGCCTCCTACCAGGGACCTGCCCAGCCAGCACACTGCTGCGTACAGACAGATGTTCACTACACACTCCCATTTAGCTCAGGTCAATGGAAACAGGCAGCAAGACCTGACCACATCAAAGACACGTAACCCTCGACGCTCTCTAGTCCCCGTCCTACGCCTTCCCGGGCTTCCAGTCACCATTTAATATCTGCCTCTGTGAAAGGCAACATCTTTACTCCTCGTGCCGACTACTGAAAACTCTTTGTGAGCCAAAATGGATTTAGAGAAGTTTCTGTTAAACTCTTCAACAATCAAGTCGTTCTTTTAATGAACGATGACAAAGCCAAGCGCTGTATTATTCTTCATATTTGCAGAACAAAGGGGAAGAAGCACATACTATGGGTGTAACGGGTGGGAAATTAAGACACGTTACTCCTAAGTTCTGCTGTTGACCTTCAGCTACTTCCTCTGATTATCTCCCACTGCTAAACATAGGAAAACTTCTTCTTCCCAGTAACGCAGACCTGCAAAGGGAGGCCCTCTCCTCTCACTGTTACCAACAACATAGCAAGATTATTTTCAAGATTAGCTCTCTTGCTTTTAGACACATCAAAAACCGGTTATTCTTTATCTGCTTTCATCGGCTTTTTCACTTTTCCTCCAGAAACTGGGGCCACAGTATCCAATATTGCAACTGGATGTTTATGTAAGTATTCATTGTCTTCATCTTTGACAACTGATCAGTAGCAGACAGCAAATTATGATCCACAAAGTAAATATCTGAAACAGACACAAACACTACCTTCAAAAAACTAGATAGATCCTATCAGCACTAACAGCTGAGTCTCCTTCCAACAAAATGATCATTGAACTATCAAAAGCATGAAATATTACATTATTTATAAAGCCTTCCTTGATCCTTCACTTTCTGAAATCAAATAAGGCAGTTTCGAGAGGCAAAACTGAATGCATGAAGAAAGAAATGTGAGTGGCTGTCAGGACTTCAAGGTTCAGTGGCATTCTACCACTGACTGCAAATAACAGGTCATTTAAAAGCTATTTCTTACAGCATTACACAAAGAGCTATTAAAAGACTTAGGCTAGGTCAGTTTTTGGACCTCTCTAAATAAAACTTCAAACAGAAGGGAAGATGATGCAGCAGAAGAGAATCACCAAACGTTGTCCTGGCTCCACAGACGTGCCACTCACCGTTTCTGTCTGAAAAGGAATGTTTATACTATCATCCCTCTATCAAGGCATTACAAAACTATGCAGTGAATTCTGAACGTACTTCAGCTCCATCCCTCAAGCAACTGAAGAGCCAGAAACCTGGAGGAGATGAAGCAGTAAGCACAGCTTAGGAGCCCACCCTGTGAAGTAGGATACGTACATCGCTTGAGCTTAGAGACAACGTTCTCCCATGGCAAAGTTCTCCCATGTTTGGCCTAATCTGGTACAAACCAGGGAGAAAAGACTCTTGTTCACTGACCTGCTTGTTGATGACAGTGAGAACACAGGAGAGACTGATCTCTGGCCTTCCTCCAAGGAACAAGATTCACTTTTGCCATCAGGAGTTTCTGTTTGGGGTATCTGGGCTTTTCCAAGGCCAACAGCTGTGTGGTGGTCTCCCACATGTTCTACCAGAAGAAAGGCAGAGGTTAGCAAGAACGACAAAGCAAAATACTGCTGGTTAAACTTTGCAGCCTGGAGATAGAGTTTAAGAAAAAACAAAGTCATAAATATTTAAATACCAACACTTCATTCCCACTTACTTGCTTCCCAAAACTCTCAGTTTCAAAGGTTTCATTTCTCTTCCTGCATAGTGTAAAAACAGAAATATCCCACCCTCTAAGATCCAGGGACCAAAACAGAAACGTTTCCCTGTTATGAGTTTAGAGCACAATCAAGAAGAAATAAAGGGTAAGGATACTTCCATGCACATTTCATAAGAGGAAACTGTCAGAAATTAGCAAACCCTTAACAATGCTTCCTGCTACCAATTCACTTCACCCACCGCAGGAGACCGCTGGGCAAGTTAATAGGCTTGTTTTCAATAAAAGAAGCATTACAATTTATTTCCTTGTGCCTCTAGGAAAGACGATGCCCATCTAGATAATTGACATTGCCATTTTTTAATAGGAAAAATAATTTCTTGGCAACGCATCAGACACAAATTGTAAAACCATTTTTGGGTCAAATGTTTTTAATCTATAAAAAGATGAACAGTTCTCTGAGAAGATACCTCCAAAGAGGAAGCAAATATAGACTAGGAAGCATGGTAGGTACAGACAACCCACTCTTATGCCATACCACAAATATTTTCAAATGAGTTATTTAACCAGAAAGTGGCACAGGACATTAAAGCTACACTGGGGCTCATCTCATTGATAACTCATAGAAGTGTCCTGTCCCCCGTCATGAATCAAGCCACATTCCTGCTCCAACCACTTTTGACTTTTCTACCCCTCCAGAAATGACTTTGACAGAAACGACCAAACAGAACCATAATTAGAGTGTGGAGGGGGTACACGATCTTTGAATTCAGCTATAGCTTGCCCTTTCCCTTCTGCTAAAATGCATAATTAAATATCAGGGGTGTATTTCTGCCTGTTGACAACCAGCAGCAGATTACAGTGAGTCAGCTCTCCAACTAATGAAACAGAACTCTGAAATTAACAGCTTAAAAATAGCAAAGGCCTTGGGCAACAATGCGACCCACAAGAGGTGTGTCTCAAATACCTACCAAATTCTTATGGGGCTTCCCCTGAGGCCAAGCAAAACCCTATGTTTCAAAGTTATAAAATATAAAGACTGGAAAATGAACATTTTAAGTTTAAAGATACAAAAGATGATGATGTAAATCAGGAATGGATCATTAAAATATCACCAAAAACAGAGCGAGATTTTCAGAGAGGTTTCGGTTCCACCAACCAATACTACAATGGAGGGCAATGGGAGATAGGAAGGGTTTAAAAAAAAAACAAAAAACAACAACAACAAAGAACACAAAAAAACCCCAAAGCAAACAAGCAAACGCAGGTTTTCGTTCTGTACAATTCCACTACTCTATGAGAACCCGAAGGAAGCGGGTAAGGAACGCACACAGAGCTGCTCTTCTCAGCAGCTATGCTGTCAAACGGCAAGTCATCAGACCACTGCTGGTCTTCTTCCTTTCACTATTGTAATTTCCAGTTTAATAAAAAGGTAACTGCTGTTAATAAGGAACACTGAGGAAACAGCCCTTAGGTGTCTGTTCCCTCACCCATAAGTCATCTTTCTGGTTTGGTTCATTTTTTAAACTTTACAAGCAGCCAACCCAGCGCAGATGTTTGGCATGAAACTAGAAACTGAAATTTCAAAGATTATTGAAAGCTCAGTGCACAAAATTTTGTGGGTTTGTCAGAAGCGTACAAGGTGGTACCAGGTACTTAGGTCAACACGACAGAGGATGATACGCCTGATAGAAGTTATTTTCTACCTGAGCACTCTTTTGGAATAACCAAATGGCTTTAGTTCAGCTTCTCAAAGCCGGCGGCTCCGGCACAAAGGAACAGCTCACACGGAAGACAGAGACCCGGTAATTCACGGGGTCCATCTCTCCACAGAGCACGGCTAGAAATTCGTATTTCAAAGTCTGTGATCCCACTGCCTAATAACACATTGCTTCTGTCTCTGCTACAGAAGAGGAACATCACCGTCAATTATGTCAATCAAGATAAACTTGATCCTTGTGATTCCTTATTTTTCACCCTTCGCAGGGAAAGGCTTATGCCTTGCATCAAGGTCTGCATGAAACGATAAGGATAAAATTCGTACTATTACACCGGTATTTCCATGTATTTTTATTCGTGAGGGCTCTGCTAGAGGAGACAGCCAGAGATTAGTTCAGCTCAACTCGAGAGAGCAGTGATTTGTGAGAGCTGATTCAAACTAAACTGCTGAATTTTCGACACAAACAGCTCATCCAGCTCTGGCCGACGGAGTTCTCTCCAAAATTCAGTCTCTCAAACAGGTTGTCACTCCACGAGTTCTATCGGGTTGAGGAATGCTCTTCTCAATCCTACATTCAAAGACGAACGTACTCTGCCAAAGGAATGTATAACATACAGTACATGAGACTGAACACGCGAAGACACCCGCGGGACGTCTGAGGCTGTGGGCAGCGAGGACAAACACGGGCTAGATGTGGTTCCTCACCCAAAAGAGCCGAGGAACTGCAGTTGTGCATTGCCACTGCTCACCGTGATGAGGTATGGAAACACAAAACGAAGCGAGTTAAAAAGAGGCATCTACTGTATAAACAGTCTAAGAGAAGCCAAAGTATTTTATTGCTTCAACCTCAGGACAAATAAATACTTGTTCCAGTCCGCACGAACACCTCTGCAGTTCCCAATCACCGACTCCCTGTCGCATTAACGACAGGGCAAAGCTGAAACCCGCAGGCAATGCCCACCACCGCCCTCACTCCAAAGCTGCAGGTTGCCACACGCCCACTCTCAGCAACTTCAGCAGGTCTGGATTGGAAGCCAAGATCTCGCTGCAACCCGCTAATTAAAATATGCACCTAAATAAAGCACATCTATAAAAAACCCTGCCAAAATCAAACGATCGCGTGTTTATTATGGGTTGTCTGTATCACACTGAAATCAATGGCAGTCAATCTTTTTGAGGGTCTGTTTGATTTTTATGCCTTTTCTTTCCCCTTAAGGACTGTAGGAGAAGAACAATGGCAGGAAAGAACATTTATTTGGGAAACTCCCATTTATTAGTGTGGATTGAAGAGAGGGACTGAATTAAACCACATCACTAACCCGTGGCTGCCGGCAGTTCTTCGACAGTGACAACTTCTTTGTTCTGAGCACTTTCTGTTTTCCTCTGAACACTTTTCTTCCACCGATTATTTACTTGATCCACCAAAAACTGGAATTCACTTCTGTGCTGGTTTCCTGCAATGTAACAGAGCGTTGCTGATCATTGCCACGGGACTCTTAAGGTACACCATAAAAAGGGTGTGAAGGGAAATAAACACAAAACACTGAATAAAAAGCATTTTTGTTAGAGCAAACGAAAGCCATCTCATCACCGCAATACGTTCTCTATTCTATGAATGACCCAAACCTGTGTCTATGTTTTCAGAGCTATCCAGTAGTCGAGGATGCTTGCACAGGTGAAAACTTAGTTTGTGCACAGGAGAACTGTGTTTGTTTCTTCCTTATAATATCCATCTTTCTTCCCCCAAACTTGTTAAGCATTGCAATTACTGCTGTGACAACCTTTCATGCTGCAGGCACGGCACCAGGCCTGCCAGAGCCCCAGGAGCATCTGCACGATGCTCCTGGTGACACGGGTCAGTTCCAGGCAGTCCTGCGAGGAGATTCCTGCCAGCGAGTGGAAGAGTGAAATCTCACAACTACTCTGGCACTTGCTTTAGAGTCGCTTTGGGTTTTTCCCTGTTTCTGCAGTAAAGCAACACCGAAAGCTCCTGCACAATGCTCATTATACTCTTTGATTCCAATCCTCCAAACCAGAGTGAGTTGCTCCTTGGCGTACTCTTTGCACTTCCAACCACTCGCTACATTCTGAGCAACCCTCTGGTGTTCAGTCGAAGCACTGTTGTTTTTTAATCTAGATACTTCAGATTCTTTACTCGGAGGCTGGGAAAATACCGGGTGTCCTCAGACAGGGTGGGCATTACCGAACCCCGGCCGGGCGCGGAGGGAACCCGCTGTCTTCCCTGCAGAACACACACCTTCCACCAAAGCTGCATGCTCAGCTGTAGCTGCCTCAGCGGGGACAGAGGGTTAGTCTGTCAGTCCCTACACACGGCTTCGCATTGCTGTGGTCAAACGTGAACCTCCTTCACTGAGAAGGGCTTTAAAACAACATGTTGCTTGGAGAAACAGATTTGTCCTTTTGAAACAAATCATAGATTGGTTTGGGTGGGAAGGGACCTTTAAAGCTCACAGAATCGCAGAATGGTTTGGGTGGGAAGGGACCTTTAAAGGTCATCTAGTGCAACCCCCCTGCACTGAGCATCTCAACCCCGGCTTGGCAGCAGGGTCTGGCTTCCCCCACAGACACCCCGACCTCCTCCTCAACCACGACACGTCTTCTCTCAGCACCCCTTGACCTCGGCATCCCGCTCGGCACAGCCATACCTCGAGGAGAGGACAGCCCTCACTGAGCACAGCAATAAATAATGGCAGCGTCTAGCCCAGAGCTGTGTCCTGCTGCGGTGACGGGAGGTAAAATCATATCAAGTTCTGCCCCGCAGAAGGAAACAGATTTAAAACCGACCGGCTCTCGCCAAGTAGCTGAAAACGCCACATAAGGTCAACAACTCCCTTAATAAAAAGAAAGCTCTTGTCCCAGATGCTTGTGTTTGAAGCGCTGCACATTCATTACGTAATTCCTCTGGCGCTTCAGTTTTTCCAGCATTACTATTTTTTGTTTTGTTTTATGGTGTAACTACAAAGCTTTTCGAGTAAAGAAGAAATGTCTTGGCAAAACAAGGCACTGTTCGGATCCGCTGTAAATCACAGCTCTGCTGAAACGACACGCCACACACTTCACAAAACTACAGGCATGTCAATAAAACAACCGCAGATATAATTACAAATATTTTAAAACACAAGACATAAGCCAATAAGCCTCTGAGTAACATTGCAAATTAAAAGATTTATAAGCAGAAGAAGCAACAGAATAGGTTGCTTTCACAAATGTATTTCTTTCCCTGGAGATTTTTTAACTCTTAACTCGGCTTCTGCCCGATCATGAGGAAAGCAGAGTGGGGTTGAGGGTGTCACCGAGGAGCAGAGGAAGCTCTGCAGGGGACGGGGCATTTGACGGTACCTTCCAAGCACAGCCTCCGGTGGCTGCTCACATGGAGCTTCCAGCTAGCAGAGAAACCATCCTTGGGTTCATCAAGCCAAGATATTAATTGGCATTTCAAAAACACTTCGCACGCAAAAAAAAAAAAAGGAAAGAACACACCAACAGGGTAATTTGCAATTTGCCAAGCGCCCGTGAAATAGTGAAGAAGATAAGAAGAAACAAAACCCCCCTTTTATCACGGCTGTTTTATCTTGCTTTTCAACACGGCTGTTCCGCGGCTCCAGCGCTGCGTGTTTCATGTGGAAGTGTGGAACAGAAAGTATGTGGCTGGATGTTTTTATTCAGGGCTTATGCCAGAGTTAATTAATTCATTAATTCAGCTGTGAATTAGGGGCCCGGGGTGCAAATGTTGTCAATTAAAAGGAAAAAAGCCCTTCGTTGCATAATAAAGCTTTTTAAAGTCCATCTGTGCCACAGTGAAAAACTGGCATTTCATAAAAGTTCTTTTAATCTCTATCTGTCCTCTACGTTCAATGAATAATTCATTTTTTCTTGCTTATGATTTCTTCTCTATTGCTTTTCTGAGAGACGATTTGCTGACACTAGTTAACATTTACCTCTTCGGTCATCACTTTTATTAATTTTAAAACCATATGTTCCCATTAAAATATTTTTCTAACTTCTCTTTTTTCTTCTCTGTTTTTTTTTTCCTTTTAGACTTTTAAATATCCAATTAAGCTGCCCGAGGCTTAGCTTATTCACCCAGAGATCTTGCTAGTTTTGAAGTCATATCCTTTTAACAATATAAACCCAGTAAAATACCTCGTTTTGGAAAATGAAGATGGCACTCAGTATTTTCTTGCTCTAAAATGGGTACAAGAGATGAAGCAAATCAGGGGTGCGGGGGAGCAGGTCCCTTCCTCGGACAGCCTCTGTGCAGACCCCCCTCCACGCTCGCCGGAGCAGGAACGGCTGGATACACGGCACGGATACAAGGCACAAGGGCCTCCCGCAGCCACGGACCTCTGGGTTGGTTCTGCACAGAGCTACTAAAGCCTTATGGGGAAAAAATACCCAATTTGGGATTAATACTTTTAAAATTGCTTTAGTTTTTTTGTTTGGGATTTTTAATTTTGGAGATTTCTGCATGGCAAGAGAATAATTATTACCCAGTTATTTGGAATTAGAGGAATTAAGAGGAAAAACCACAAGCAGTTCATGTACTTGAAAAAAATATATATATTCTCAGGAACAACAACAAAAAGCAAGGGAAAAATTTGCTAAAGATTTCAGCCCTTATTTAGCCTTCACAGAAACCCCACTAAAATCAACAAGTCTAAATCTAGCTGCACTATGGAATAATTTATATGCCTGAAGCAACGCAAGGAAACACAGGAAATACGACCATATTGCAGATTTAAATACACCCTTAAGTCTAATCAGAACAAGTTGTCCCTTCACCGCATTGCTCCTCTGTGGCTGAAAGCGAAGTTGAACGTTCGCTGGGTATCGTTTCAACGTCCCCAGGCTCGCTGCCGTGTCCGAGGGCGTGAGCAGAGCGCAGGTGAAGCGAACTGAGTGGGAAACCACAGGGAAGAAATGGTGAGGAATAAAACCCCAGCAGGGAGCCAGGCACAAAGCAATCCTGTTTCAAACCTGATGCACAAGCGCACAAAGAAGGGAAAGGAAATAGTGTGTAAAAACCCGTTTGCATTAGCCATTTCTGTACTAAATTACTGCAGCAGGACGCAGGTCCTGCAATCTTTAACCCTCGCGAGGCCGCTTGCTTCTAAACCAACCAGAAAGATGGTGAGATGGTTCTGTGGAGAGAGAAAACACTATTCTCAAGGTTAAGCACGCTGTAAGGAGAAAGTTTAAAACACTGTGCTTTCCCAGGGCCAAGTTAAGCAGGAATCAGTTCTATGTTGAAAAAAAAAAAACAACAACAAACCACAACAAACCAACCAACCAAAACAAAACCAAATAAACAAAAAGCTCCAAACCAACCAAACAACACCCAACACCTCGCCCCCCTAAACCCACCAAAAAGGTTATCACTGAACTACAGCTCTCCCTGGGATATTTTCCTTATTTTTGTCTCTCCTCTTGTCTCCCTTAAGTATTTATTCCCTTAAGTATTTACTTCAGTGACACCTCCTGAAGCAAATGCTGTTGCTCCGTCAGGGCAGGAGCAGGTTTAACAACCAACACAGGCACTGCTCTCGTGCACAGACAGAGGGGCCTCTGTGAAAAAATGGAACAAATTTTAACAGCAAAAACAGGAAAAAAAAAAAAAAAAATTTTTTTTAAAAATTGCCCGGTTTGCACTGGATCCCAGTTGCCTGCACAGGATGGATGAAGAGTCCAACCAAATGAGCAGAGTATTCTTTCTACGAGATTGCTTCAAAATCACGGTGCTGGCCAGGAGGGGAAAGTAGAAAAGGATGCAGGAAGAAAACAAGTGCTTGTGGAGAGGGGTCTGAAGGGAGGGAGTGAATGTGAGGAGCACCGTGGAACCCTGGATGATTTGAGAATCACAGGATACAAATAAAATAAGGAGAAAACATTTTTGGCTTAGTTAAAATACACTTTTTAGCAGTAAGGGCCACTATGAAGTATAAAAAACATACGGTTGAGGAACCACGCAGCCATAAAATATCTTAGAATTGCCCTATTAAATATAAGCCACAGTGACTACACTGCTTGTCAGTAAACATCGCTCTGCACTGGACAGCAAACCTAGAAAAACAAGGCTCACAAAGACAGAAAAGCTCTGCTCTGCTTTTCTTTATGTCCAACAAACCCAGGAGGACCAGCAGGAAGGTAAGTGGAAGGTGCATGAAGGGAGATGTGCGACGGAAGCAATCTGCTTCCATCTCAACCTCACCCAGCCCTGGCAGAGGGCTTTGCCAAGCGCCAGTAACGCACAGAACGAGTTCCAAAGAGGAAGTTTCAGCCCAAACAGAGAACTTGCAGCTTTGATTTCTTACATGCGGCGTGGGGGAAACGCATACAGATTAAATGCATCACTTTCGTGCATGTATTTTAGTGCAAAGGAAAAGAAGGTGAAAGAAAAAAAGAAGTAAAACTTGCGTATTACTTACGATAACGAGCGTGGATCTCATCTATTTCTTCCTCTGTCTGGTCCTTTGTGAAGGTCAAGCTCTGCAGAAATCCCACAAATTTTTACTTACAGGAACGAAAAGATGATGAAGCTGCAGACTTTAAAACAAGATGCTTAAACTGGAAGGAGGATCAGCTGTCTGGTTTCCCCCCAGCAGCTCTCACCACCTCACTAATACACATTTCAAGTACGTATACATGCTGTCTTGCTTTGCCTTCCCAAAGTCAACAGGACTAAGCCAAGCCACCCCACCTAACACCCAGCATGTGTGGGCAATACAAGATTTCCCAAAACTGTGCAACAAACATGCTCCAAAGGTCACAGAAGTATCGTGTGTCATGGGAAAAGAACAGGTACTAGTGCTGACAGAGAAGCAGGGAATTTGCTTGCTAAATCCTAGAGAATTCTAGGAAGCAAAATATTCCCCACGCTGCCACGGATGGTCAAAATCCTCCAAAATGACCAAGGGAAACATTTCTCAAGAATTTGTATTGCAATAACAAAAAAAAAAAAAAAGTGCTCCCACTTAAATGGTTTGGGCATAGAAACATCT
Source organism: Eurystomus gularis (assembly GCA_013400335.1). Classification (NCBI taxonomy): domain Eukaryota; kingdom Metazoa; phylum Chordata; class Aves; order Coraciiformes; family Coraciidae; genus Eurystomus; species Eurystomus gularis. The sequence continues at coordinate 392,305 of VZZY01019626.1, read as the reverse complement.
GGGGTACACAGAGAACTGTCCATGACAAATGAGCAGGAGACAACCATGTTGACTACAAGATGGTCTATGCGAAATCCAGCATGCAACCTGGGAATCTGGGAATTCTCATAACTAAGGGATAGGCAAATACATCCAGTGCCTGCTCTGCAATTTCTTCTAGCCATCCCCCTCTTTAAGAACAAAGACAACTGGCTTACATTTTCACTGGTTTTGTTAAATTCAAGCTGAACCCGAACCTTCTCGTTCCTTTCCAGCTCTTTAACGATCTCTGCAACTGTTTGAAAATACAAGAAAGGGATCACTGAAACAGGAGCTGTTAAATACAAAGATGCAACAGCACTGAACGAAACTACTATGAATTTAAATCACAAAGGGACAAACGGGCTCTGTCTCCCCAGCAGCGAGAACTCCATCCCCAGGCCCATCCAGACGATGGGATTTACAGCAGCCCACGCGAGCGGCCGCGGTCTCAGCAGCGGTGGCTGGGCAGCAGAGACATCGCCCGAGGCTTGGCACCAGGAGCTGAGGTGGGGAGCAGGGTCTTGCCCGAGGTTCTCAGCCACCTCCTGGGCCCGCTCCCATTGCCTTGGTATTACACTCGTGGGAAAACAGAGTCTTCTCAAGTCATGTTTGAACCTGACTCTAGCGTACAATAGTGTTTCTGTGGCATGCAGCCATGTCTTTTAGAAAAAGAAGTCCCATTTTATAATGTGTCTTTCAATGGCGGATTAATTAATGACATCTACTGCTTATCTTTTACCTCCGAGGACTTACCTTCCAAGGCCACACAAATCCACACATACATCCAAAACCTGTAGTCTAAAGATGAATTACAACCTGCTCCTAACAATTAAGTAGGACACCTCAAAAGCACATAAACTGGGTTTACCAACATATTAACTAGAACTACAGCTATGCAGGAACCCTGCACTGTTTATTTTGACATTAACAAATCTGTTTCTGCACTTCATCATTTTCACTAGGCAGCTACGGGTGTTTATTAAAACAAAGACTCCCACCAGACAGTAAAGCAACCAGACAACAAAAGCTTATTAAGCTGTGAAGGAATAAAACCTGTTCAAAACTGGTTTAAGCAAAATCCAGGAATTTGGCACCTCTGCGTCCTCAGAAGCGCAGCTGTTTGTATTACTGGGTGACCTCAGGCTTCCTGTTACCACTGAGAACGCACGTCTGCATCTTAAGTGCACGTTTAATAATTCACCCTTTATAAACAGGCCCAGAGCCAGAACCCAGGAAGAGTTAACCTTCTTAGTCATGTTCTTAAAGCAGCTAAAGGAGCACAATGCAAAAGCAAGTAGTGCTGGTTGCAAGCTCGCTTTTCTCATACACCTGCTCCTGCAATCCAGGCCAAGAGCTGGCAAGTGAAATCCAGATTTCAGCAAGTAGGAGCCCAAAGTTTGGCTGCTAAATTTGTATTTACAGTCCTCAGTGACTGACTTTGCCTTTTCAAAAGCACCACATCTGGTGATTCTGCCTGTTTAATAAAGGAGCGTAACGACAAAAACATTTAACGTGTCACAGAAGAAGTTGTGGATACTCAGCATCGCTGTACCTCTGATTGCACATAAACCCACACGTGCACGGAGTTAACAGCTGAGCTTTTGACACTCTTTTGAAATAAATACTCCCCTGTACTGTCAGATCTGTTAAATGATAACTAATGAATTAAGTGTGTGTTTAAATTTGGCAGCCTCTGAGAAGGCTGCCAAATTATTCCTGTTACAGACAGGCAGCAAACAGCCAACGTGAAGCTCGGCTGTGCACCTGCAGCGGTGCCTCTGCGGAGACGCTGAGCCCCGCGGCTCCTCAGCTCCCAGCTCCCTGCCCTGCCACGCCGAGGGTGAGGAACAGCATTTCTCATCTCTGCACCTCGGCGGTAACCACGAGCAGCTCTGGCCAGCAGCAGGACCCAGGCTGCAGCCCAGGCACACAGCACGTCCCAGTGCAGAGCGGGCAATACCAGCACCGTGACGTTTCCAGGACACCGACGTCCTGCGGCTCCCAGGAGAGCGATACCAGAACACGGTCCTGTTGGAAATTCCTTTACAAGGACTATTCGCCATAAGCTTCCCATTAAATAAAAAAAAATCCTAGAGCTATAAGTCTGGTGCCTGGCCCTCACCCGCACACACCAGTGCGTTTGCGCTGTTACTGCATCACTTGCAGAACCAAACTGAGAGATGGCAAACGACACATCCTTAACAAATAACGCCTGTTACTCCAAACTTTAAAAACGGCCACGCTGCTACAAAGGCAGACGCAGAAACCGCCTGCTCAGATCTCAGCCTTCCTGGGCCAGCCCCGGCACGAGCCAAGCGCTGCGCCCCAGCACAGGCACATAACACGCTGCTCCTCGGCTGCTGCCCAAAGGAATTTTACATTGCACCCACAGCAGAGCCTAAAACACGCTCTCCTCTTCCCACACAGCTCTGCAATGCTATATATAGTCCAAGTTTAATTGTATAAAATCGCTGACAAACACCTAAACTGATATAAACTCCAGCAAAACGTTAACATTTCCTTACGAATTCATTCTACCCTGACCTACCATCTCCTAAAAAGAAATGTAGTTTTGAAATTAAATCCAATAAAAATACAAAAGCCTCAGCATATAGGAGGAAGACAATGAATGTAGAAAAAAGACAAATTAATAATCTGTTCACTTACTAAGAACATCAGGTATTTCCAATTGTTTTACTAAAAGCCTCAGAGTCTAATTTGGAGGCACCCATTAAAATACAAAGTCAGTCAAAACACAGAACATTTTTCAGAGCAGGGTTAGTAAACTAGGAAGTATCAAAGAATTTCAACACAAATTTGCATCCCTGCAGGATACTTCCAGCGTATAGCAATACGCTTCTGGTTTTCATTCCATTCCCTTCATTTGCATTGATCGTGATTTATAGAAGATAAATCCTTCCAGCTCCAGTTTTCCCAAATACTCAAACCAGCCTTATTCCTAACCCAAGGACCAAGAGAAGGAGAAACGCATCCAAACAGCTTGCAACGCTGACAGCTTTCCTAGAATTCCTAACTTACCTGATTTGGGATTTAAAGAGTCACACTGAGCATTATACATGTGCACAAATTCCTGGTGTCTTTTAACAAGCTGCTGTCGGGTCCCACGGGTGGACAGACCGTGTTCCTTCAGCTTCTTCTTCAAATCACGATCGGAGAGCAAGTTGTAAACAACTTTAGACATAGGCTTCCTTTTCTGAGCAGAACTGTGACCGGAAAAGGAAACAAGCTTTTTAAAATTAACACTCCAACGAAAATCAAAATACTGATTTACACTGTGACAGGGCACTTCACCCACTCTGGATAAGCAACACGCGAAAGAACCATTCTGGTTGTGACAGACACAGCCGGTGTATCACCGATGCAACAGCTCTAGGAAGCCAGAACACTGTGAAAGCGAGAGACTCGCCTGAAAACCGTATTCAGCACTTTCAACTTACCACTTTGAAAATACATTTTGAAGTTTTTTTGTAAAAAAAAGGCTCAGGCCAAAACTGGCATGAATTCATTTAGTCCCATATAGCCCCTACGGCACAGCTGGCGAAAAAAAGATGCCTTACCACTGTACACTCTTCAGGAAAAGACTTTTTTCAGATTTTGGGAGGAAATATAAAAAAATTCCTTGAATCTTTTGAGAGTCCCGAGAGAGCTGTGTATGTATTATAACTCACCAGCAGCACAACCCAGAAGAGTGATGACAGCTTTGCCAGCAGACCCCTCCATGAAAACAGCTCACGACAGCTCTGAACCTCCGTGTCGGCGGGTTTTTCCCCACCCTTGAGAAATGCAGTGTCCCTTGTCAACATACACTTTACCTGTTGCAATTAACTCCTGCGCAGGTTTTGGGGACTAAACTGTCAGTCCCACTGAAATGCTGCCCAACTGCTAACATAGCGTGCCACGTGCTCCTAATTTGAGAATAAACAGAGCTAAAATTCCTCAGAGAAGAGCTAGAGATGTGCTGTTACTGACGCCCGAACGACACTGCCATCAAACAAATGCCTTGCCCAAAAGCCAGCATTTATCACACAACAGCCAGTCCTGCGGGAGAAGGAGCTTGCGTGACACTGTCTCAAGGTCCAACCATCTCAACAGAATAAGCACAATTTAAAATTCCCCTAGGGACATGGGCTTGACACCAAAGAAAGGTCTGGCTTTTGTTTCTGTTCATTAAGAACAGAGAAAACACTAAAAACACTCCAAATGAAAATTAAAATGCAGCATGGGATTTCAATATTAATTTACCATTTATTTACCTTCAAAGCCCTTTAGATTATGAACTGCATTCTAAGCATGACAGGGCAAAACAAGAGCTTCAACACAAAATTACTTTCCAATGCAAGGTTCAGAGGAACTGAAACACAAGCATGCAGTAAACCCGCACGCAGCAAAAGTCCCTCACAGTTCTTCAGTCTGATCAGTTAGAAATAATAATGGTCTAAACTGATGCTAGGAAGTAAACCAAACTGAAATCCACACTTCTGATGTCAACGTGGCGACCGTGACCAATTCTAGGGCGGAGGCACAAAGTCAAAGGCACGTGCTAATCTTAGGGAATCTTGAAGAAACAACCTTGACTGGGGCAACCTGGAAAGAACCACAGAGCGAGGTGCGATTTTTATCTCTGCTTGACAGCCAGTGAAGCAATTGTCTTTTGACCCATCTGAACAGAGGGAAGCAATTCCTTCAGTGAGCGAAGAATGGGAGTAAGTGGCGTCAGAACAGAATTTTCATGCCAGCAAGCAGAAACACGATGGGAATAACGGACAGACCGAGTTTTACTCCCTGTGTTGAATTCTTTAAAACATTGCCTTGTGTTTTCTTGCCACTAAAAGCCAAAAAGTGTATATGCTGGTGAGCCACACGCTTTCTGGAGAGGGGAAGATCACCACTATCGTGTTCATACAACGCTTTTAGCGTGATCTGTACAGCGCGCAACCAAGAAACAAACACAGTCCATTGCATTATAACCCACCAACTAATATTTCTTATTTCAGCAGCGCAGAGAAGTGGTTACATACAGATAAAAGTTGTTAAAGTCATTCCTTACCTTCTGAGGCTGTCCTTCTTCTCGTCTCTTGTCAAGCAGCTATCCAGATGTTTGTTTATATATTGCTCTGGAATAGCAACCTCGCAAACAGGACAACCCACTGAAAGCAAGGGAGAAGGAGTTCAGCAGCACATGTATTACAGCAAAGAGCAAATGTTTTAACCTGAAAAACTAATTGTGGATTGAAGAAAACGAAAATCCAGAATTCCAGATTTCTTTTTTTTAAAAGATCTGGCATGTCCATCCAGAATTTTTAGCTCTCATTTTACACTTCTCTCCCTCTCTATGTAAGGTCAGAATGGCTCTTGCCTTCCCTGCAGCCAGATGGGATGAAATCTCCAATAAAAAGCTAGAATAACATACATACTGCGTGGAACCTAGGGGCTAATACAAACAGCACCATATTTCTGTGCTAACATTTGCCACTTTTGCAGCATTTCACTCCTAAACAAAGGAAGCTGCTTCATTTTGATAAAACCGAATAGGCCGAACTTTATTGCTCTTAAGATAACGTTCCTGCTCTACGGCTCTCCACGGGACTGCCAACGCAGCAGTTAACGCAGCCTCGCGGGAACCCTGCGATCCAACCATGCCTCCTGGTCCTTCCTTGTAACAGATAAGGAGACCCTGTGGCGTGGGCTCATGAACGCCCTACAGCATGGTGCCACCAACCCAGAATTCCTCTTGCACCATATTTTCAAGAAGAACCTATAAACACGACCCGTAAAGACAGCCAAAAACTTACAATACTGGTCTTTAGCAACCATATGATGTCAAAAGCAAAAGGTTACTTTAAATTACTAGTACGAGAGAGATTCGTCAACTGACATCCTCTGCATTAGTATGAAGGAAGTCAGGCGTGAGTTAAAAGACAAAACAAAAACCAAGCTATGAAAAACGCTGTGAAATGCTGTGGGGATTGAGCGAGTTATGGGGTGATGCTGCTCTGCAACCCCTGACTCCCATCACATCATACTGCAGCCGACGGTTAACAACAACAAAGAGGTGGGGACAGTAACATAACCCAACAGTTCTGAGCAGTCTGTTGCTGGATTTGAAGTCAACGTTTCCATTCTTAACACGAGAACAAATAACACTTACTAAAACCACTTCGGCGTTGCCTCGTTTCAAGTCTTTCATTTATATTGCCTGACCAACTACTTTGCATTTGTGGAAATAATTCCACTGTAATCATGCGCGAGGATTTAATAAGGCCATGAAACAGTAAGCAAGTGAAAGTTTCAATGGCTCAAGAATAAATGAGTGGTAAAATTTCATATGAGTTTTAAATTACTAACGCAAGCAAGTCTGATGCATAAAAGTCAGAAACATAACTCCTGGCTGAGATGATGCCATTTTCACACGGCTACTTCCCTGGCTGTGTTACATCTTTATTTACCCAGCGAATGAATAAATATGGACTTCAGAGTTCCCGCTGAATAAATTGCTGAACAAAAGAACAGATATATATGAACTAATAAAGAACAGATAAATTTGAACTAATAAGAATCAGTGTTGTGCTCCCGCATGGTCTTTTATTTTACTTCAGTCTTTTAATTGGGTCAATAGGATGGCTGTCATCGTGTCAAAACTAAGAGAATTCTGTCATTTTATTGTAGTTGGTTGGTATAAACAGGCATTTTCATGCTTCCATAGAAATTAATCTTAACACTGTGGAATTACAGAAGAATAAATCAGATTACTTTCTTCTGGAGAGTGTATTAATAGGAATATTAACAAAACTGAAGCCATGATCACTTTGATTGTGGGTGCACCCCTCAAATAACAAACCTTACGAAACTACTTGCTTCTGGTTACTTAAGGGCATGAGAGGAGAATAATGTCGAGATTGTCTGTCTAGTCATTACGGGGAAGGAGAAGAGAAAATTACTTCATTTTTTACCAAGTAACTCTGTTGTGCAACAATTGTTTTTTAGAGCTGTTAGTCAAGGCAAAGGAATCTGTAAGCGCTGAACTCCATTTAATTCCTTGGCATCAGCCCAAGCTCCCTCATCAAGAGTCTGCTTGTAGCAGAGCTGTCCCATCTGAACGAAGCGTGGTCCAGTTAAACGGGAAGCATCTGACTGTGCCAATGTGCCAACAAGACAGAGCAATGAGGTGGATGCCACGTACTGGAGGTTCTCCAACGCGTATTGCCCACCACAACCACAGACGTGGGGAAGAGAACAAGACAAAACCAAAAATTAAGCATCTCACCTTTCTTGACTACTTTTACCATGGATGTAGAAGGTTTTTCATGACTTTTGGTGCACTCAGGACTCTCTTGGGATCCCACTTCATCTTCTTTCCCATCAACCTCTGCAGAACTGCTGCAAAAGTTCTCGTGTTCCTCGGTTTGGAAAATCTTTTGATCTGTTCCTGCCAGACCATCTGCCTTTGCTGGGGTGCAATCTTTTTCCTTTTTCACGAAGCTGTCAATCACTGGCACCTCTTTGTTTACTACGGGCCAGGAAACAGGACTCTTAAGGTGGCTTTTGCCAGGCGAACGCCTGTTACAGGCCAACGGGGATGAAATCAGTGGAGTATCCAAGACCAGCTGGAACAGCTGTTGTCTAGAAGCATCCAGAAGACAACATGCAGTTAGCTACATTGGACAGCATTAGCTTTTTCTTTGAGAAGAAACCAGAACGAAACCAGATGGAGCTTTTCCTCCATTCCTTCCCCCCTCTCCCGTTGCTCGCATGCAGCCCCTGGGACTTGGCTAGCCCGCAGAGCAGGAGCAGGAGCACGTCAGCTGAGCCTCACCACACTCTACAGAACCTAAGAATTACCTTCCCAATTTTCAAACATGACAAATTACATTTTGAAAATGTAATAAAATGCCTCACAAAACATCACATGGACCACAGTAACGAACAAAAAGTTTTCCCTTTTCTTGAAGCTAGTAGAGGATCCCTTTCAACCCCAGGTACTCCAAGCACCGCCTCACAGACAGAGGGTCCTGAAACCAAGGAGCTCACCAGAAAGTGATCCTGTATTCCTTCTGTCCCTCCTTGCTGGGGGTCTCCTCAGCACAGCTGTTCACTGCCCACTCAGCCGAGCAGAGTGAGATAACCTTGCCCTTGTCAGCCTTGAGATTTAGCGCCAGGTAACCCAAACTACCTCAGTCATGTTTCATCAATGACGAGCCAAAGAGCCCAAACACTCTTTCTTTTCTCATATAAAATAAGAGGAAAACATAACCGCCCTCAGGAACAGCCCACTTCAGTCTCCACCAGAACACCTACCACCCATCTACACATGCTCAGACCACACACCCACTCTTACCCACCACTGCTTTGACAAGTCCTCCACATCCTGAGGATCACAATGAAGTTCACATCATCCAGCCAAAACTCGGCACCAGTATATGTGCAGTCATTAACTTGTTTGCCTTTAATTGACTGCCCCATCACCCCAGGGCAGCCCGCACACCCCGTCCTTGGTGAGCTCTCCAGGAAGGTGAAGCCTGCACAGCCACCCGGGTGCTCTTAGCTTTCTCCCTGACTTGCTGCCATTCTCCTACCCACGACCCTCCAAGCCCCAGCCTGCTGCACCGTCACAGGTCCTACCCAAAAAAAAAAAAATTACCATCTACAAGCTCTGACAAGCTGGGCCAGCTTACAGAGAATGGAAGATTGTAAAGGAAAGGCAGCATCTCTCTAACAACGAATGGAGACAGGTTCACCTTGGAGATACTCTGGCCCCACCTGCTAGGTGTAGGGAGGACCTTCCCTTCACTTCTCTTTACAGCAGGGCAACACAAGAGGGAGGAACAGGAACAGGGGCAGCTTTTGAGGGTGCCGAGGAGCAGAGCTCGGTGTTCAGGGCATGGGGCATGAAGGATGGTGTTGACTCCTTCCAGAAGACAAGCCCCGTGCACTGCTAATTACCACCGCACAAGATGCCTCGTGTCCCTCAGATATGAAGGCTGTCAAAAGACCCCAGAAGACCACAAACAAGTCCATAACACCACAGAGTCCCGTCCTCCTCCTTCCCATCTGGAGCACATTAGCTCCTTCCTCAAGCACCAGGACTTTTACTACTGCCATTGCTCAGCTAGCACCTACTCTTTATCGAAATGCCAATGCCACGGCTTTACGGCTTTGCTGGTGACAATTCACCGCACCCGAGGTGACACTGCCTGCGAAAGCAGAACAGCTGTGGCTCCTCACCTTGCCAAGGCTGTAACTCAAGAAGACGGAATAGCAGTTGAAATAATTTGTATTACTACTCCTTTTCTGTAAAAATAAAAAAGAAAAAAAGAAGTGGGGGTTTTGAGTGACGCACCTACACACGTGCACTGCCATAAGATTATTTCTAACAGCACTTCCATGAAGACAGAAAGCCCACAAGAAGCCTGAAATGCAGCTACGCTCTCAGACTCTCCGGCTGCAGACATTTCAGTATTGGGTAACTACTCTGAGAACTTCTTGGTCTTTTTCACGTCTGAGAAGAGCAACTACTTCAGAACCGTCTGCACACATATCTTTTAAAAACCAGCTCACACCAGTGTACCAACGATACCAGTTCACCGTGAGTTCCTGACGACCGGCCGCACGGAGCAGCTCCACCCCGACCCCATGGCAGCGGTTACGCCTCGGCCGGACGCACGGCGCAGGATTCCTGGATTCCTGACACATCTGTCAGCGGCAATCCACATCTGTCCCAAGACTCCTGGCCGTTCTGCAGTGCAAACAAGCGCAATGAAGTGTGACAGCAAAACGATGCTTTCCTGTCTGCTCACGCCTAGATACGGACTGGAAGTTCTTAAGGAGGTTAATTCCCGGCTGACACAGACACAGGGTGGTCTCGCTACCGTCAGCGTGGGATCGGCTCCACGGGAGCGCAGGCAGCGTGCCCTCACCCAGCCCTGCCCCACTCCTCTTTGCAAGGGGGATGTTCATCCAGAAAGGTCTGACGGCACATGGCTGCTCAGCATGGCCAACCCCAGCAATAACGGGCAGCCAGAGTATCTCATTTTACTGCAGATAAATGGACAATATTCTTCAATTCAAAGGTAACAAACTGCAGCCTCAGAAGCCTTGTCACATCACGGTTATATTCTGCAGTCAGGTTCAAAAGCAAACAGATCAGTTGCCTTTTATTCCTAATGCACTTCGGCAAAGTTTACTCCTCAAAAGGATGCAGCTGAGGGGTCTACCAAAGATGAACTCTCTCCTATTTTTTTAACATTTTTTCCTCTTTTTGAACAAGGAGTTTATCTCTTGCTTATGTAAAAACCATCTATTTCCTCAGCCTGCCCCTGGTTCTCATACCGGCAGCCTACCATTAAACTAAACAACCTCAATACATCTGATCACATTATTATTTTGGCCGTTAACCATTTTTCCACAAAAGCCCAGCATCCTGTGCTGCAGCCAGCTAAATTCCACACGGCTCAGGTAACATAAAACAGATCCATAAATGCAATCATGTGGCACCACAGCAGTTTAGTTTTCCCATCAGTAAAGGGAGATGCAGCCCCCAAAGCCTGGCGATCTGAACAGTGAGCCAGTTGCCCTTCATCCAGAGAACACAACTCATCTCCCTTATCTTTCCAGTGTCTGTTCTATGGCTTTTGAGGGCTCCTCCTCCTGTTAAAGTAACACATTCTACTGTTTGTAACCACCATTTATGTCTGTTTATTTTTCCACAGTGTGCATTCATGCGTTAAACTGCATTTCCCAGTGAGTTCACACACTCCTAAATCTCAGACTTCACATCGGTTTATCTTTGCACCAGGCTTAAGACTGATTCAAGCATTGTCTTCTCAGTATTTCTTTCTCAGGAAGTATCACTATAGTAGAGCTTAGAGTACCTCGAATTCTGTGAAGCAGAGGCTTTAGAGCTCTGACCTGCCCCTTGGGAAGGCTCCCAGGCCAGAACACACATTTGGAGGTGGGTCTGGACCCGAAGGGATGGCAAACCCGAGCAGGGGCAGCCGAGCACGTCCCATCAAGGCTGGAGGAAGGAAAGCAGCTCCACGGCTGGCAGAAGCAGGCGGCAGACACCCGGCAGAAGGCTCAGAGGAAAAGCCTGGCATTTTTGCCATGTCTCCTGTACAAAAGAGGAGACTTCTGAACTCAGGAGAGCTGCTCCGGAGCTGACAGGACAGACTACGCAAACCGGAGACATCTCACTTCCCATGCAAGACGTTAACATTCGCACGACGGTGGCCAGAACAGAGAAACCATCTGAACAGAAATTTCAGATTCTGCAATAACAGTTGTCTCAAAGTATGATCTGCTATAAAACAGAGAGAGAAACTGGAAAACTAACACAAAAACCAAAACATATCCTAACAGTAATTTGATAATAAAGGCTGCTTTAATTATATCACCAGTCTACAAATAATCATACAGAGTTTTTCTTCGTATTGAAAGATAAATACTTAGGAATAGACTTTCCAAAGGCATTTGATCTTGGCACAGAATCAATGGAAAGAACATTGAGAAGAGAACACGAAAACTTGTTTGCCAAAACACACATGAAATCTCTGCGTGCCCTTTTTTTTTGGTGGGAAAATACAGAAAATGCTAGCACTGAATTCAAAAGAGGAGAGAAAAGTCCCTGATGGGCTTTTCCCAGAAGGTGGTATTTTGGGCCCGCTGAGCAGCTTGACTGGCCATGCGATGACACCTAGTGGCCCTGCCAACTGGAGCCCCAAGCCCAGGAGCCCCAGGGACAGGAGAGCCAGAGCATCACAGGTTCTCCTTGAACAGCCCTGGACTCTCTGACAGTACCTTCATCAACTGCCACTGCCCTCCCTCAAAGCCAGAGAGAATTGCTCAAAGTCTCGTTACCCACAGAAATTCTGGAAGTTCTTTTTGGAGACAAGTATGACTAGACTGCAGATTCATCCATTGTTCAGAGGAGGACTGACAAGTCCTGCAGGCTGCCCAGAGGGGTCGTGGAATCTCTGTCTCTGGAGACATTTAAACCCGTCTGGACATGTTCCTGTGTGATCTGCTCTAGGATCCTGCTCTAGCAGGAGGGCTGGCCTAGATGATCTTCAGAGGTCTCTTCCAACCCCTGCCACTCTGTGATCGTTTCTGTGAGGACAGCAGAGTGGAGAGCAGGGCTGCAGCTGATGAAGTCCAGCCCCTGCCATCACCAGACTGCCCAGCGCAGCAACTGACTCTCCTGGTAAGCCTCCAGACAAGCTCTGTGTTTTGTGGGCAGTTTTCAACATTACCTATTATACTCTTAAGAATCAACACAGACTAATATCAGTTCTGAGAGGTTTTAGCAGATACAATTTTAGCCTCCTGGCACATGTAAATGCCTCACAGCTTCAGAGCACAAGCTGCACCCTTTAAAGGCTGAAAGGTGAATGCACAAGATGTTAGCGAGACCTGGCATGCACCCTGATGACCACTACCCAAATCTTCCTCTTGACCCATCCTCTTTAATCGCTGGCTGGGGTTAGGACAGAGAGTCACGTTGCTTTTAGTTTAACTCAAGATGGATGGTCATCTCAGCACACCGTACACAGCCCCCTCTCTCTGCCAGGCGTGCTTTAATAACTGTATAAATATCCTGTGAATTTCTTGTTCTTCAGATCTGCAAGTCCCATAAAAAAATTTCAGTGTCCTCCTTCATCATCATTCCCATTTTATGGCCCATTTACTTCTCCCTTGCCGAAGCAGTGATGAAGCAGAGAAAGCAGGTGGGACTCTAGCGCTTCCACGTTAATAAATTCCAGGAAAGAGATGGGGTTGTGAATCTCCCTAGGAACAGCTCGTGCAGGACAGGCCTAAATGTACTAAAGGACAATTTCTCTCCTTGGAATTCCTTCCGTGCTCCTCCTGGAAGTTTAATCGGTACTGGAAATGACAGCATTGCTCTGCCAAGCGCTCAGCATAGATGTGTTTATGCCTCTGACTCTGTCAGCGAACCATGATTAGGAAACTAAGATACAAACCTGGCAGTAAAAACACATTTTTCTCCCCCATGTATGAAAAAAAAGCACAGATCACTGAGCACAAATGGTCACGAAGGTTCCAATCCTGCCAACACCGGTGCACAAGCTGAACGCTGCGAGCAGGGCGAGCGGGATCAGCACTGGGGTCTCTTTAGAATGATTTCCATTCCACGCACGTGCTGACCTCGGAGCACAGCTTTTACTTCACTAAGTACTACCAGCATTAACATTTTCTTTCCCTACGGGCCTGACTTAAGAAATGTGTTTGTGAAATACTGAAAAGATTTAAGGCCTAATTTTCATAAGCACCGAACTACCTGAGGCTCGACGTGAAGTCAGGATGGACTCGAAGAGCTTGGCACGTCTCAAAAATGTCAACCCCTCGACTTTGGATTTTCTGGGGGGAGGCCCAAAAGGAAACAAAGCAGATGGGGAGGGAGTGGGGGAGACAGAAGATTTGTCCTGTACCAACACTGCCCAGGCAGAAACCAACAGTGCTGCTATGATTTAACGATACTCGTATCACCCAACACTCTCCAGGCAAGTTCCCCACAGACTCAGGACCATCTGCAGACTAAACGCAATCCTGGGCTGAGACAGGCACAAACGTGGGATGTCCAGCAACCAAAGTAATACGAGATTTACTCACTATCTACTCTTACAAGCGTGCCTTATTAGCACAGTTACTGTAGTAAACCATTTGTTGTTGGGCCTTTCTTGCCGAGGTCCCAAAGAACCCTGCACTGGCTGTCTCCCACCTCACCCACTGCAGAACAGGACACTTCGGTTTTCATCTTATTGATCTAAGTTTATGTTGAGAAATTGACTGAGCTCCAAGTCACAAAAGGAAAGATTATTAAACTACTCTGGCTGGTAAGATTTATACCGGCCCATTAAAGCGGTCAAAAAAAATTAACGTTTAAGATTCAATATCATAATGGATCCAAGTCAGCACTACTTGCTCCTTACAAAATTATATGTTACAAAAAAAAAAAATAGTAATCCATTTATCACTAGGAAACACCAAGGACAGAGTTCAAGCTAAAATAATGGACCTGTGGAATTCAAATTCTTCAAATAAAATCAATTCAATCTAGTAGTGGTCATACAGAAGATTAGATCTTCATCACAGAAAAACTCTCTCAAGAAACCAAGCCATAAACAGACCTATGCTTCTTATTTCTTATGAGGCTGAGAATCTCACTGACTTCAAGCTCCTAGTTCATATATTTGTCTCCCACAGACACAGGAATACCTACAAATCACCCAGCAAATCACTGAGCTCCTTCTGATCCAAAGAAAACAGAGAGAATACAAGAAATGGTCTATACTGTGGTAACACCAAGTCATGCTTATTCTGTCGTTCCTCTTTCAATGGGATGAGGAGATCAAAAATGAATTAACTAACAGAAAAGTAGATAAGAAACCCAGGTGAAAGCACAACATTCCATTCCATCTCTTACCCAGGAAAACTCACATTTGAGGCCCCTCAGTACTGACAGTTTTCCCATGACTTCACCAAGAGAATTCTCTTGCAACTCGACCATTACCACTGCAAAAAAAATCTTTCTGTGCAGAACTTCCCCTGCACACACAGGAAGGGCCTTAGAAGAAAATCTCTATTACCACTGCACAGAATCCTGACATCTGCTTCACCTCCTATATTTTGTAAGAGACTAACTTACATGGCAGCTAACCAGAAGCAAAACCAAAATAAGGTTCCACAAGCTCCACACACCGAGTGAACAGTAACCTTCACCTGGCAAACTGTAGGATTCTTCCAAAAACGTAAACATTTGTTCTGGACAACATTTCTGTGACACCACAATTTTTTTTTCTTTTACACTCAGTCCTCGCTCTGCTCCTCTACGAGGACTCCTAAGCTGGTCACACAAAGTCAGTCACACCCACTTGCCAGCTGCCACACCAGAGAGACTATCCATAAAATTACAGCGTACCTTGCAGAATTAAAGCTCTTTACTAGTTCATCTAATGTCCGGTTATTTTTCAGGTCGGATTCCGAGACTGCCTATTAAAAAAGAAAGACAGAAAAGAGGAGAAAAAAAAAAACAAAACAACCAAACACCAAATATTCAGATGCAGTGAAAACAACAAGTACCCAGAAAACATTCAAGTGATCAATAATTTGTTTCTTGGATCAGTGCCTCAACTTCCCCCCGCTGAATTGCTATGTGAATGAAGATGCATAAAGTGTATTTTTTTCCTGAAAAATATCTCAAACTAAAATAACTGCCTGAAAACTACAAGTTTGTGAAATGACGGGTAATAGGTAAAAATGAAGCATGAAGCTAAAGCAACAAAATCCAGTGTACCCAGTCTCCAGCAATGCTTTATTGTAGCCCAGTTGTAACTACTTTGAAAACCAAGCCAAGGATCCCATGAATGTGGTAAGAACCTTAAGCAACAGAGCACGAAAACTGAGAGGAGAAAATGCTAGTCTTCTAGCATTCTTTCATTCTTATGGAATGAAAATATTAATTATGAGATGGTTTTGTGCATTCTTTTTAAAACAATTTCTGATTTTTCTCTCTCCGGCTGTCTCTCTCTTTTTTACAAAGCCTTTAGCAGTCTTGCTCATATCAATACCTGTGACTTTTTTTAAAAGGCAGTAGTAAAAGGTACTTCATCAAGCAGTCTGCACTTGTTCAAATGTTTAAAACCTGGCAAAGCTACAAATAGATCTGTTTTCCAACGCTGAAAAGCCTGGTCTGGTTCATGCTTCAGAAACACAGAAGAAAATGACTTCTATTTTGCCAATGTTCCTGAAGTGCCATTCATTGTTTTTAGGCAGCCCATCATTTTTAGGAGTTCAATAAAGCCCAGTTGGCTTAAGATGAAAAGTTAGATTAAGGCCTAGAATAAATTGTATTCTGAGTTCTTTAATCAAGGCCTTCGAGTCAGATCGTAAGGCTCCCCAGCCTGCAGAGCAGGACCAACGGCTCCAGCGCTCTCCACATTTCACCTAATTCTCCCGGCAGATGCCTCCTCTCGCTGCTGCCCGCCACAGTCCTGTCGTCCCCAGGAAGGCTGCACGGCGAGGCAGGGAGCTCCAGGACTAGGTGCTCTGTGGATGCTTCTCAAGACTCCCCCAAAGACGAAGTGAGGCCACTCGATCACAGAAAACGTAGGTGCTTAAATTTCAGCGCTCATGCTTTAAACGACGGCGTGTTTGAACAAATTCTGAGGCAATGTGAAACATTTCATGACAGGTTGTGTAGACAGCTCTGAGCCAGACCCCAGGTGTGATGCTCCATCTGCTTCTGCCTACGCTGACAGAAGAGCAGCTCTGGAGCAGAATTCCAGTTGTGGGAGCAGCACACTCTGCCCAAAGAGCTAGCTGCTCACCAAAAGGAGAGGTGGTAATACATGACCGGGATTATTTAGCACAGTCCAAAGGGCAAAGGTCCCGAGATTCACCACAAAATAAACAAAAAACAAGCTGAGGAAATGCAAAACACTTACCACACAGCATGTTGGACACTGAGGTTTATAGGACAAAAACTTGCGTATACAAAGGGAACAATCTGGAAAAAAAAGAAATACATCATTTTGGAGCAGGCATTCTTCCAAATGCAGCTCAACATCCTTACTTAGTTTTAATATACTTAGTATATTTTCTTTTTGTACAATATATGAAAACTATTCCATGATGCACCAGTACTGAAAATACACCATTTTTCCATAGAATTAAGAATACCATTGTAGCAAAAAAATCCGTATTTTATGCAAGCATCTTTCAATATTTAATCTCAGACCTTCTGCCAAAAGCAAATGTTTACTTTTGGTTTTTTAACACAAACAAGAAAACTTACAAACATAAGAAAAACTGCTCTCACCACTAAAAGCAGTGTTTGCACTGCTCACTCCCCTTCCACTGCTTTTTTTTTTGACATGACTAACATCAGGTCACTTTAATCTTCCTGCACAGCCCCAGACAAACTCTCTATCCCCTCTTTTTCCCAGGTGTTTCTTCCCCTTTCCTAAACAATACCAATATGTTGTTGAGGGAAAAGCCTACACTGGATGGAAAACAGCACCGGAGCACTGAGAGACGGCTTCAATGTTTCGCAGGAAAAGCAAGTCACGTCATCATCCCAGGATGCTTCAATAGACTCTTTGGTGAAATGCGCCATAAACTGTTGCAGTAAATTCCTGAAATTATTCTACCTTCTCTACTTACCTATGACCTTTCATAACCACTTCAAAATATACAAAGCTTCATCACTCTTAAGCAGAACAGACATTCACTTACTGGATCACTGCTGGTCAGTCTTAGCATTTAACACACTTAGCAACGGCTCCCTGAGCAGATAGATTTCAAAGACTCATTGTGAAAAGCGGCAGGAGCATTAGTGCACTAATTCAACACTTAAAACCACAAATCCATCTAAATACTCAAAAATTACATTATATAGTACAAGGTGATATGGGGTGAGGAAGCCATGAAAAAAAAAAAAGAAATTTTAAATGAATGAATATGAATCAACTCGCAGACCTAGGCTGCCAACATCTGACACCCAGTCACCCTCAGTAAGCAAAGGGACTGACCCGGGTCTGCAGCCGTCGCTGCTCAGCCGGGGCAGCTGAAGCATGTTCAAGGACCATAAATCACATCAGCTTTTAACATTTGTGCCTAGAGCCGGCTCTGGGCCCGCACAGAGAGGACAATGGCCTCACAATTTTCTATCCCCAGTCCCTTCTCTCCCACTTGCCTCCTCTTCCCATGGGAGAAACAGCCCCTCGCAACCCAGGTCTCAGCCTGCTGTTCCTGAGGTGACAAAACAGGTCTCTGCCTACTGCTGATGGAACATAACCAAGAGTTAAACGGTGCCACAAGGTTCAGTTCCACCTGCACCAACAGACCAGACCCACCCGTAACACCACATCTACCAAACTAGCTACAACACTCAGCCACAGCACTCGTATTTCAGCGTACAGAAGAGAATCCCAAAGTATTTATTTAAGCTGACAACCACCACTGGATGCGTAAAGGCATCAATGGAATGAAGGTACAGGAGTCACGGCCAGCAAACGGCAACCTCTGTTGAGTTTAAACTGGAAGGAGCAAGGCTGTGAGAAGAAAGAGGAATAAAACAAGCTTGGCATGAGAAAAGTCCGTGACGCCACAGTTTACACATCACACATTGATGACCATAGGTGTTTTTTTTAATTGAGCAAGCACTTCTGAAACCTGCTTGGCTGGAAGCACAGTAGTAATTTCAATACAAATTTAAAGAAAGGAAAATCTTGGATGACAAAAAAGTGCTCCCCCAACAGCTCCAGCCACTGTTACATTAATCGGTCAAACAGATCTGGGTTCCCCTGCCCACCTTCCACGCTACACCAGCCCCAGGCCAGGGCTGTGCTCGGCAAAAGGCTCTGACTTGTGCACGCTGCTGATTCACCAGCTCCATCCCTTCCTGGATGGCAGAGCCTACAGAACAGAGCTCAACCACCACCTGCCTCTGGCTGGTTCCAGCACCCGTGTTCCTCAGGAGAGCAGCTCATTTCACCACCCCCGTGCCAGCCATCACGCCGACAACAAGCAGACCTGGCAGTGACAACACCTCAGCACTAACGGACCAAGTTTGTCCCTTCAGATCAGAAGTAATCTCAGGGCCGTGACTCACTCTGCCCCCAGTGAGATGTCCGTATCAGAGGAGACATCCATCTTCAGATGCCTTCATTATGTGAGAAAAATACAAACAGCACATGTATTGTGTCACTAAGGATAGAACCCAGAGCACCGTGGAAGTTAAACAGCTGCTGTCAAGAGAGCTGCTGAACGCCAGCCGTCACACATGAAGGAGCAGAGGAGGAATTTTAAGTGGCTATAGGTACAGATTAGAGAGGTCTAGAAGCCCTGTAATTGATCCTTAAGAAATACAGAAAAAAAACTGCAAGCAAATGTATTCAATTTTCATCTATTCAGAAATAATTACTCCTTGATGGCAGAGGGCTTTTTGCTCCCACTGTACAATCTGAGTGGACTGAAGAGACTACACAGAGGCAACTGAATAGAAAATACTTCAAGAAATCTTGATTTCTTGCAGGCTTTCTGCAATTTGCAAAGGAAAATTAAACGTGTAACCTGTTAAAAAGCGAAGGTAGACAGAGTCTTTCCAAAGTAACGGGCCTCTGGACCCAGCTGTGTCACGGGCAGGCTGTGACACCAGCTACTGCAGAGAACTCCCACCATAAATACGCTGTTTTCAATGGTCATAGTTCTGCCAAGCTAAACTCAATTCCACTGCCAAACTGCAATGTCTTCCTTCACCTAAGGAAGGGGAAGTGCTACAGTTTCTGGACAGAACAATTACAAGCATTTATTTTAACGTGAGAAAAGGCAATGTATTCTCCCCTAATCTGACTGTCAGCAAACTGCTTGGCTACCATGTTCCAGCAGGTATCAGCCCAAGGCAGGCAGAGCAGCACGGAAAATTTTAGCTCATAACACTCACTGCTCCCTGCCATACAGCTTTGCATTTTGTTCCACCCTCAAGATGTAATGAGAGATATTTTAATAAAGAATTGTAGGAATAGGTGGTGTTTAAGTGCATTAACCCAGCCAGCAAGCGTTTGTGCTGCCAGGAGGTTACAGCTGTGACTGCAGGAGGAAAGGCTGCTGGCTGCTTCACGGCTTTCACCCACAGCACCTCCTCAGAGGCAAGTGTCCTCGCTGCCCACGCTGCAAGTAGAGGAGCTGCGTGTTTTATAAAGGTAAAAAAGGATCAGTAATCTCTGCTCCACACATCAGTAAATAACAAACAGTGCAATGATTACTTGTCTCTTAAACTCTAAAGATTCTTCTCATTTATGAGGACATTTTTCAATAGTTTTCTGTCCCTTGGCTAAGGTGCAAGAGGATTTTGCCAGCCCACAGGGCCCACAAAGTTATTCTCCAGTCTTGTGTTTCCTGGGAAAGATGTGCAAAGATGAAACTACTCACAAAATTTCTTTGAGTACATCTTCAGCCCTACCTGTCTGCCTTAAGCTGTCAACTGACTGACAAGTCAGGCTTAAATGCAGTCACAGGGCCAGGACATACTCCCGCTACAGCCACTCTTGTACTCTGTAACATCTATGGCAAGGTGGTTTTACATGACATACATTAAATCTCAATTCCAAAAAGTCATGGGATAGAGGGAAGAACGACCATACAACTCTTTTATTGACTTGCCACAAACGCTCCATTTACCTCAGCTCCTACTCCAGCAATTTTTATTAAAACTGCTGTTTCTGTGCAGTTTTTATTAAAACTCAAATAAATTTAAACTGCAACCACCGAGTCAACAGCAACATATCAACTGACCCTCCTTTAAATACGTTAATCACAGGACAGGAGGCACAGATTTACACCAAAAAGGAAGGAACAAGTTTTGTGTTGACCTCTATGAATTCAATACTCATGAAGCTGGTACAGGACAGGATGATCCATCACCTCAGTCTATGCCAGGAGTCCCGAAAGAGCAAGAAATTCACACAAGAGCAAGAAATTCACACAAGAGGAAGAAATGTACACACCACAGGTTCAGTTCCTGCTCCTGAGGCTACTTACAGTTATGTGAACACTGCGGAATGATCATGGCGATGCTGAAGTAATCGAAGCATATCGCACACCGCAACAGGTCATCCACTGCCTGCAACAGAGAGCCGAGGTCACCCGACCGCTCACGGTGGGACATCCTAATTTTCTTTTAGCCCATCATAACATCTTCTCTCCGTTTAGAAGTGCTCTCTTCATAAAAGCCCAGCACGCAGGCCTGGACCTCCAAATATATTTCAAGTTCTGACATTTCAATGTGAAAAACATTTAGCCTGGTCAAAGGATATCCTCTTATTCTCAGAGATGAAACACAAGCCTCAGAAAATCATTAGCTGGGTACAATAGCACAATGCTACCGAAACCCTCAAAACCCACATCACTTTTGTGATTTGTGCTGGATTTAGCTCACGGCAATGACCGAAAGCTTAACCCCGCGCGGACAGGGCCCGCCAGCTCACATCTCCTCCTCTCACGGAGCCTGTAGGACTACAACGACTTGGTACAAGCCCCGCAGACCTCGGCGCCGCGCAGGCCCGGCCGGGTCCCGCGGATGTGCAAGCAGCGCGCCG
>VZZY01019626.1:356043-370840 GCA_013400335.1 Eurystomus gularis | reverse complement strand
CGGCCGCGGCCCTGCGGCTTGAGGCCGAGCCCTGGGCCCGCACCGGCCGCGGGCCCCGCTGCCGGGAGGGAAGGGCTCAGAGGAAGGCGAGGGGACGCCGGGCTGTTGTGGAGGCACCCGCAGAGGTGGGGGTTGTCTCAGCGCTGGGCCCGCCACGCCCGGAGGAGAGGGCTCGGGTTTGGCCCCCGCCGCGGGAAGAGGACGCGGACAGGCTGGAGGAGGTCCAGGAACGGCCACCAAGATGATCCAAGGACCGACAGGCTGAGAGAGCAGGTTGTGTTGAGCCTGGAGAAGAGGAGGCTCGGGGACACCTTGTCTCTGTGGTCCCGTATTTAAATAGGGGTTAGGGAGATGCTGGGAGAAAGGTTGGACTTGATGACCCTGGAGGTCCTTTCCAACCATAACGATTCTGTGATTCTGTGAAATAAGGGTGGCTGCACAGAAGCAGGAGACTCCCTTTTTTCAAGGCCTCGTGTGGAAAAGACATGGGGTAACATGCACTAATTACTCCTGGGGAGATTCGGCTTGGACACAAGAGGAAAAATGTTCACAACAAGGACAATCAGCCTTTGGAATAATCTCCGCAGGGAACTGGTGGAGTCCCCAGCATTGGACACTGTTCAGATTCAGCTGGGCAGGAGCTGGGCTAGCTTGTCTAGACCAGGCTTTGGCCAAGAAAGGGTGGACCAGATGATCCTTGAAGTCCCTTCAAACCCGGGATTCTGTGAAGGTGTGGACGCCAAGCCTGCACCACGGGCGAGGCGCGGGCAGGCTCACCTTCCACCACTCAGCTTGAGAGCAGCTGTGGGCAGGTCACTGACCCGCTGTCCCCAGCTTTGGGCAGTGGCGGTGGGGAGACCTGCCTGTCCACTCCCCCAGGCATGGCTGGAGCTCAACACCCAAGCACTCAAGTGGCCTTTCAAACCTGTAAATGTCTCATGTCACAGCTAGAATACAGTTTTCATTTCCTAGTGAGCTTTAATTAAACATCCTATGGACAAATATTAACTGGAGTAATTTTTCAGCACCAAATGCATTGTCAACCAGGCATTTTCAGTACCTTCCTCTCCCCTTTTTAATGCACCTGTGGAAGTGGACTCATAACACAGACATCCCCAAAGCAGCTAAAATTATGGCACGGATTTCTGCTGATTTGTCGTGTCCATTAAACTCTCATGGACGGCTTATGGATGCAACACAATTCTCAAACACCGCAATAAGTTGTTCCCTTGGGTGACAAAAGACATGTGTCATTGAGTGACTCCATAAGTGAGGTGGGAGAGTCTTCACCCGTATCTTCCAGGCAATCATAGAATCATTTAGGTTGGATAAGACCTCTAAGATCATCAAGTCCAGCCATATCGCTACTCTACCAAGTCCACTGCTAAACCATGTCCCTCAGCAGCACATCTACATGGCTTTGAAACACATCCAGGGATGGTGGTTCAACCATGTTAATTTAAAAAACATCTAAGACGCTGTGTCAATGACATTTGGAAAAACAGTCCCCTGCCCAACTTCCCTTCTCTTATGAACATGCTCCACTACCTCACAGCCAGTCCTGTTGTCTGTTGATGTTTCTCTGTACAGGTGTACACCAGCTATTTGCTATGGGAAAGACCTTCTGCACAGCCATGCACAGGGCTGTGCTGGGTTGCCATGGAAATGAGCATCATCACCATCACCTCTGTCCTCGGCATGGCCAGATCTGGCTCTTTGATTTCTGCAGAGGGGATATCTCAAAATCCAGGTAAAAAACTTATGGCCTTAGGGATGAAAACCAAAAAAATGGCCTGTGGCCGTGGCAGGGTGCTGCTGGTGTGGTTCCAGGAGGTTAACAATTGCCTGGGCGTTTGGGGGAGCTCAGCACATTGCCAAAGCCACGTAGGATCAAATCTCAGAGCACATTGCACCGTCTCGGTGCGATTTGGGTGTCAGAAACCAGCCATCTACCAAGGCCTACACCGAGGCTGCTCTCTGAAAACCCTTCGCACAGCCGCCTGATCTCTCCCGTAAGATGAGGTTTTGTCTCAGTGCCGTTTCCAGTCTTACTCCTGGTTTGTACCAGTCGGATTTTTGAATCGGATAATGTACAGTCAAGCTCCATGAACTGGCACTCAATAATTCTTATATGCATATAAAAGGTACTCCATGACCCACACGATGGAGCAGATGACATGATCATCGTGGTCTCTGCTGGCCACGCACATTGTGAATCTCTGAATTTATACATTTGAGCGGATACAATTACTGTCTGACGCTTGCTGAAAATGCTAGAATTTACAGAATAATTTCATTGCCATCTAAGTGCCATTCTTCTCTCCGTAAGGAATCCATTTCTTCTGCTTTCTCTGAGAGCTCTGAAAAATTGATGTGCCCATCTCTTAGGGTTCTTTCCCTTCCCTTGCACCCTCTGCAGATCTCGTTCCAAGTTCACACACTTTCTGACATGAGCTTATTGCTTGGCAATTAACTCATCCTCCCCAGGAAGAGACACAAGGGTTTCATTGCTTCAGCAACATGTTTATTTTTTATTTTGGTAGGCTGATGAATAGCAAAGGGCAATGAGTTTACAGCTAAGCACCATCCACACAGGCTGCTACTGAATAAAAAGCAGCGTAAACTGTATTCACAGTAAAAGCACCACATCAAAAAACCTGGAAAACCTGTGCTTTCACCTGAATCCCATATGACTCAGAAGCTAGAGAGCATCTACCTTCTCAGGCAGTGTGGCCAAATCGTGCCCTTAGCCCGCAGCAAGGGGCCGAGCCTGGGGCTGTGAGTTGCCCGTCCCACAGACAGCGTTCAGCAGAGTCATCCTGCAGTGCTGCTGGTGTGTGGTCCCTCTGTGCCAGGGGAGACATGAGTGGGGTGGTGGGGACGGAGCTGGGTGCCACCATCCCCCGGGGGTCTCACCCCATGGAGGAACAGACGTTGTTTAGAAGCAACAACGGACATTTCAGTTGGAGCTCTGTCCAGTGGATGGCCCCCAGCCTTGGCGGCTAAAAGAATGTGTTTATTTGCGAGCATTTTCCCCGTGGGTGCATCCCTGCGAGCTATCCCACAGCAACACTCCGCTGGGAAGCCTCTCAACCCCTCCAGTCATACGGGACTGCTGAGAGAATTTGGTCAGGCAAAACTCTCCCGCCTGCTCGGTTGCAGCCTGCTGAGCATGATGGGTCCCAGGGAGCAGTTTGAAACCCAAGGACTCCTGCGGAGTGAGGACAGTTCTCCTCCTCCATAGGAATGCTTCCTGCTGTGTTATTGGCACTTTGGACCTTGGTGTACAGTACTAAACTGGTTTATTTTGCTGAACTACTGAGTTACAACTTGTTGTTATGCGCAGAACACCAAAACAGAGAGCATGCACCCTCCTCCCAACCCCCTGAAATACCCGTTTAAATTGGAATAGCAGTAGGTACCAACCTGTGTTTCTCTGAGCTCATTGCTCTGTTAGCAGAGAGAAGTGTATGGAAAAGCTTAGAAGGAGGTGGGATGGCCTGACATGAAACAAATCTCCAAAAGCTTCTTATTTTCAGATGTGCTGTTGAGACAAACAAAATACTTAGGTGGAGTTTTACATAGTTCCCAGCTGGTTGCACACAACTTAATAATGCAAAAAGTGTGTGTTCCCAAGTGCTGCTCCAGCCTCAGCCCTGCCTACAGAGCGGTTGTTTTTCTCCGCACTTTGGCAGACAAATGGCCCATCTTCAGCTGCCCTTAGCAGATTGCTCTTAAACCAAACTACTCCACCAAGATCTGCCTCTCATGTGTCTGGGGCACTGGACACACTCTGTGGCAGAAATACAGACGCACCATGGAAACAAGCCTCTGGGACATGAGCGCGTAGACTGGATGAAAATCTGCAGAAGAACATACTGTACTTCACAAAGAAAGAAAGAAAAAAAAATCAAAACCCAAACCATAGAACATTTTGAATTGATTGTTTCTAAATATTTTCAGAGCTTCCTTAATGTTTAAAGCAGTGGGAAGTTTCTCATCACGTCATTCCCAAGTAAAGAGAAGAGCCTGAATACCATGAGTAAAATTGTTCAGAAACTTTTAACATTGACCCAACTCTGCCCTTATGTTAAAGTCAGCAGTAATTTATTGATTTCTACATGACTAAATTTAGTCTGATGTTGAGAATTTAGAACAAAAAACTCTTACCATGAAGTACTAACCCTTGAGATGGGACTAGTCCCTGTCAAAGCAGTCCTCTCATTAGCAATCTGAATTAAATATCCATCACGCCAACCAAAATAACAGTGTTCCAGATCTAACCTCTGCAGTGCCGAGAGCCTGGGCAGCCCATCAGACCAAGATGAATCAACCAAGACAAGGCTTGGCCCAGAAATACAGCTAAGACCCAGCCCTCATCCAAGGAGCTTTACTCATTCTTTCCTGGACTGAACCAAAAGCACAGCATCGGTCAGAGGCTTGCGGCAACCCATGGCATGTCACGGCCCTTGGGTGAGCCACGAGAAGGCTTAGCACCACAGCACGAGCTTATCATTAGTGCTACATGGCAGGCAGCACATCATCTTCTTGTCAGAAATAGTTTTAGCCAAAAAACACCACCTGGACCCATCAGTAGCTTATATTTTGTCTTGTTTCTACTTTCAAAGTTTTGTAAGCAGTCAGGATTATAAGCCACAAATATATATATATATGTGTATTTTAATCAACACATACAGCCTTTGTCATCTGGCAAGTCACAAGGAGGCAAACACAGGGTGTTTAAATAGTGTCACTGCTGGAGGCAGAGGGGTGGATTTTCAATGCCCACTAAGACATTTCTGCCCTAGTTTTATGCTTCAACTAAAATGTCATCTAGCTGTGACAGTCATTGTGTTAGTAACCAGTAGCCCTAAACACATTTTTTTATCTTCAGGAATCTGTCTGTGGTCTGATTCTCTCTAAATCTGACCTTTCAGGAGAGAAAAAAATAATAAAAAAAAAAAAATCAGACCTTTCCTCCCTCAAATGCTCTGAGCAGCCTTCAGAAGTAAGGAGACAAGAGAGCCTGTCCTGGCTGGGAGCAGGTCCCAGCTCAGGAGCTGCAGGGAAGCTTGAGGAGCAAGCTCAGGGTGAACTGAGCACCAGAGGAACTGGCTGCCCAGCTCCTCCTTTTGGGTGGTGTTTGAGGAGAACCTGTCTGCTCACAGTGCAGCGTCAGAGTCTGGGGTTCGCACCAGCCAAGAGCTGCGGTGGTATTTCAGCCCCCCCCTTTCAAAGCACACCACCAGTGCTTCTTAAAAGGTCTGCTGTTAGAGTTTTTTATGGAAAGAAGTGCATAAAGCTGGGATCAAAAGCCTCCCTAGAGCGCACTCAATTTGGCTGCCTTAATCACCTAATAATAGTCACCATTACCCAGACTGTCATTTACGAACTCCTATTGACGATTAGGAAAAAACACAGACAGGCTTCTCGGGCATGAAGCTGAACAGAAGAGTTTAAATGGGATGTGTAAATTGCTTTACTGAAAGGTTCTCTCTGGAAGTACGGTATTATTTCACAGAGCTCAGTCTCCCCCCTTCCCCATACCGCAGTGGGGTACTCAGCACTAGGACTGGCCTGGGACGGGGTAAGAACCAGACCCCCAGGAGTGTGGCAGCGCTCGGTTCTTCCTTCACACACCTTGAGGGGTCCAGACACTTTGCTGTGATCTTCCCAGGATCTGCTGCAGACCTCGGTGCCTTAGCGCCTTGCAAGACCAGGACATAAATATTTGAAGTACTGTGGTAATGTCAATCTAATTATTGTCTTAATATTGCTGCAACAGAGAGAATTTTCTGTTTTCACAAGCAGGAGAACTGGGACATTCCAATGCTCACTGTCAGCATCTAAATCCTAGCAAGCATTTACTGCTGGGGCCAAAGTTCTCTTTTCTGAGACAGAAAGAGCTATCAGAAGCAGGAAGTTTTATCCTTTTTCCCCTTCTTACTTCAAAGCACAATCTGAAGCGGTTCATTAAAGGTAACAGCACTATTCTAACAGGATTATGCAGAATTGTTTTCTGCCCGGTCCTTCTCAGAGACAGCAGGCACTGAAGAAATTTAAACTTTTCTGCTTCAAGGATTTTCGTGGCAGCGAGATGATGGGGTTTTAGTGCTCGTACCAGACGTTGTCAGTCAGCTGGCGACGCTCAGCACAGCTCGGCCGTCAGCTGCTCCTGGGATCAGTGACGGGGACGGCGTGAGATGGGTCAGCTTGGGCGGCTGGGCACTCGGCAGCGCTGGGCTCAGCAGCGCCGTAAGGAAAGGACCCGCTGTCCACTGCCTGTGCCCTTTCATTGCTGAGGGTTTTAGCCGAGAACAGCATGGAATAAAGTGTGCCTACATTGGTATAAAAGGACTCTGCTCAACGTTTTTAATTTAAATAAAGCAAAGACAAAATAAAAAAAAGGTAAGAAACACAGAAATAGCAAATTCGGAGGTCGATGTACATTACCGTGAATCCGAGGTGCTTTGTCCGTGGCAAGCAGAAGTTGAGCTCATGTGGTGCTTTTTGCCCAGGAAAGCACACCCGTTTGTCACACAACGGCGGCACAAGCAGGGACTGACTGAGTGGAAGTGGGGTCAGACCTGTGAGGAGTCAGTTGTGCTGGAGACGAGAGAAACAGGAACGTGAAACATGGAGAACCCAGAGTGGCCTCCAGCTCTGCAGCATTTCTGAGCTGTGGACTCCCTGTTTTTTAAGCAGGCAGTACATGAAATTAATAGAGGACTTGTAATGAGATAACACATTAGACCAAGAATTACAGCCCTTTTCACGGAGTGGTTACAGCCTCTAACCATTGATTAGTTTAGTTCTTTCTAAAGAACAATCCACTTGACAGAGAGGACTTGACCAACCAGGCTGTTTAGCGTGGCAGGGACAGAGCAGGGGCTGTTCTGCTGGGTAGGCTAATGCTGCCTTCTGCTCCTGCCATTGGTCTGATGTCCTCTGAGTGGTGTAATTAAGCTTAGAAGAAATGAGGCAGAGTGGAAAGTTAAACTCTCTGAATGCTACTTATTTGTTTCCTTGCAGCAGCTGTCGGGAAATACTCCTGTGCTGTCTTCGATGCTGTTTGGCTCAGTGTACCAGCCTGACCAAAAAAAAAAACACACCAATCACTGTGTCCTACATGCTTCACCCTCAGAACTGCACAAGCAGAGCCCCTGCACCCCTGACACGGGGGGTTTTATTCTGTTCCCATCATTGCCTCGGAGAGCCGTGAATGGGGCAAGTCAGAGCACTGCGAGCAAACAATCACCAGGTAGCAACGATCCAGAGCTTTGTCTGAAGCACACAGCACCGAGGGTATTTTGCACAATAAAGCACTTTATAAAGGAGATGGCATTTTGCAGAAAGATGCTTTATGGCTGCTTTTAGAAAATCCAATTTAAGCTACAATTCATCTTTAGCAGCAGTTTACCAGTCGCTGATCAGCGTTTCCAGCTGACACCGGGGCCCTGTAAGACACTTGTGCACTTCACAGCCTCTTTCCCTCCCTTGGGGTCTCTGAGCAGCCCCTGGCAGCCGTGGCCCTGCTCTGGTGCCGATGTGCAGGTGCTTTGGCATCTCCCAGCCCTCCCCAGTGACTGGTGGCACTGGGCATCCTGCACACACACTGTCCTGGCTCCGGCCACCAGCTCCAGGACCTTCTGCTCCCCACCACTTTTAGCACTCTCACACTCAACCCAAAGCACACCCTGCTCAGCCAGCACCAAAACATCCCTGTGCCTACTGCTCAGCTCCTTGTCCTCAGCAGATAACACGCTGGCTCTCTAGAGAGCCTGGGTCCATTCCCAGCTCTAAAACCCACTCATCTGAGTTCAGGCAAGGACCTGCACCTCCCTTTCCTTATCAGGAAGCCCCTTATCAGGCTGATCAGGGGCTTCACATGCCTGCTCTAAAGCTCTTCACACCCCCAGCTGTGACCCTTTTAGTGTTTACCAATCATATTGCCATTTTTGCCATGCCTCAGTGTACAACCAGAGCAAAACCACGGCATTATACACTTCATACATTGCCCTCCCATGAAAAGTTCTCCTGATGTGTATTTTTCATTTCAAGAGGAGTAGAATTTGTTGTAATGCCGTAACATCTCTTTGAGAGGTCAGAAGTATGATCTTCAAAGTTGAGATAAGGAGAAGCGATCTATTCAGATTATGATCCATATCATAGTCCACTCACACAGAATCTCTTCTCTGCACAGGCCCAAAAATCTAAGGAAGTTCTTTTTAACCATTCCCCACCTTTTCTTTGCAGGACAAGCAGACAGATTAAGCCACAACACAATGGTAAGGTCTCTCTTTTCCAGCCCACGCCAAGGCAGAACAGGCAGCGTGCTCAGGCTCGCTCTTCTTTCTACAGCAGGTTTTCCTTTAGCTGCCGCCGGGAATGGCTTTGCCCACAGCAGAGCTCGAGCAGGTTGCTCAGCAGCTGTAGCTTCCAGCAGGATCCTTCCTTGAGGAAGCATGCTGCTGAGAACATCCCTCGCACACGGGAGAAGCACAATGGCTTAGGTGTATTTGCAGGAGCGAGGTGAAGGGATGAAAGCTGTGCGGTGGCAGCCTGAGCTCGCTGCCAGCTGCAGAAGCAGGACCTCACCTTCTCATGGCATCGTGTCCCACCAGGC
The DNA here is from genome assembly GCA_013400335.1 of Eurystomus gularis. Taxonomy (NCBI): domain Eukaryota; kingdom Metazoa; phylum Chordata; class Aves; order Coraciiformes; family Coraciidae; genus Eurystomus; species Eurystomus gularis. The sequence continues at coordinate 362,214 of VZZY01019626.1, read as the reverse complement.
TGCCATCACCTCTGCCCACCCTGGTCGCCCTCAGCAAAGCCAGCAGGCACAGCCAAAAGCACCACAGCCCCCTGCTCCCTCCTGCCATGGCTCTGCAGTGACAGCAGCCACGTCCACTGATGGCCCATGTTTCTGCCCTGGGCTTTCCCTCCCTGCCTGCTTGCTCAGCAGTCCCCTCCAGCTCTCCTTCCCTCTCTTCTCTATCTCAGCAGATCCTCAACCCACACCACAGCTGCCCGTACTCAAACAAGGGCCCCCAGGCTCCATCCTCATCCTCCTCACACTGGGTGAGCCCATCCCACTCACCTCAGCACAACATCAAACTTCCTCAGGCCAAGTATCCATTCCCAAATGGGATTTAAATGCACAGTTAATTAGGCTCTGGTGTTAGCAGTCAAGTCTTAATTTGCTTTGATGAAACAGGGAAGCCAGTGTCAGCTGAGGAGGGAAACCAGGAGCTCTTCAAAGAGCTGTACCAAAAACCTCAGCAGCCATGAAATAAGCTTTCACGAGACAAAGAGTACCTTCTACTCCAAGCCTGCTTTTATGTCTTAATCAATCTCTGCAAGGAGACTTATTGTGCCATCAGGTGCTGGGTCAGCCCTGCAACATCTGTTACTGTTTTGAACGCACCTAAATCACTGCGAGGTGCTATTTTTTTCTTCATGTCATTGGTTGTTGGCTAAAAGCCTCCAGCTTCACGATGGTCCCACCACCCCACTACGGTTCTCTTGGTGGGCAAAGGGGAACAGCCCCGTGTGCAGCAGTGCAGCCAGCAATCCTGAGAGCTTCGGTCGCTGCCTTCCAAGCACAGCAGACAACAGGGAAGTGCTAATGAGCTTTCCTTAGTCAAAATGTTCACAGCCTGGGTGCTGAAATGTATTTACCACCCTGGGTGGAGGCTACGCTGGTGGTTAACCCTGCACCGAGCCGCACTCGGCCCCTTCTGCTGCTGTTAGCTGTGCCACAGGCCCCTGAGGACCTGGTTGTTTCACACAGAAATGCCTTGAAAGCACAAACAAGATCCTTTTGTCTTTATTTTAGACTACTTCAATGTTTTTAGGCCAATATAAATCAGTGGAAAAAGAATCTTACCGTTTTACAGAGCAGCGTGGAAACTTCCTTGAAAAAGCTGTTGGAGTTAGCGGCTGGAGGAGCCAGAAACAATATTTAAACTTTCTCTTGAGCTGTTCTGAGACAGATACGATGAGTAAAATCACTCTGGGCATTTCATAATAAACTGATGCTGATCGAGTTGGAGCTGACCTGAGGGCAGCACGAAATGCCAGCGCCTGCTTGACAGGCAGCTCGGGGAGCGGAGGCAGCGGAGAAGCCCCGCACAGCCCGGACTCGAGACAGGGACACAAATTCAAATAATAAGCCGTCACTGAATTAGCCTTTGCTGATCTTGGTCTTCTGCCACAGCAGATGCTTGTTGACGTTGGAGAGCCGTTGTTCTAGCGCACACGGATACCTCCCATTTGGACACGGATGCTGATCCAATAAATGTTATGAAAATCATGAGTAATCCCACTAGCCCTGAGTTATTTCAATGTGAAACTATCAACTGATAAGCTGTGCACGGTTAGATGCATCCATAGGTCTGTAATATTTTCCATTCTATCATCTCCAACAGCTTACTCTTTTGCCAGCTTTTCGGTTTAGAGTCTCTGTTTGGCTGCTTGGTGCTCAGCCTGGGCGCAATTCCTTTTCCCCCCTCAAAAAAAGCTGAACAAAATTAATTGAGCTGCTGACAGAAAAGCAAGGATGCTTTTCTGTGCTTTCGAGACACAGTATTGGTGAGCAGCCCCCATGGTTAGCATCCCAGCTGAGGCCCCTTGTTTCTCAGCTTGAGATTACTTTGCTTTCCAGTGCTAAGGAAGGGCTGGGAGTCAGGAGGTCCTCCCAGATCTGCAAAGTGTTCTGCATAAATCTTATACAAGCTGCTGTAGCTTTTCTGGCGTGTATTCCCCTTTCCCGGGAGGCAATCCGGAGAGCACAGAGCAGCAGCCAAAGGTGTTGGACAGTAGGAAGGAGCTGACAGCGAGGCCACTTTGAGTAAGGCATCATTCCCCAGACCTCCTGCTGCTCCATAATACATTTATTTATTTTCTCATTAATTACTCAGAAGTGCAAGAGGGGATGAATATCTTTGTGCTGGGCTCTGTGCCCCTCAAGCACTTTCCAGCTTTGGTTTAATTAGGAACCCAATCTTTGCCATCAAGCCCTACAGCTGATGATGGAGCTCCAGCCTGGAGCTCCCCAGGGCAGGAACACGTCCTGCCCCCCCAGCCAGCCCCGCTGCCACCTGGAGCAGCGTGTCCCACCAAGCTGCTTGTCACCAGAGCACAGCAGGCCCCAGCACCTTCAGCATCGTCTCACCAAGATGCTGATGAGTCTTCAGCAGCCACTGCAGATGTGTTTCCCCGAATCACAGCCTTGCTTACTGAGCCTCAGCAAAGACACTTGCTGCTCCTCATGCTGCTGTGTCACCTGCCACACATTCATCCCTTCGCTTCACTGCGTTAACGGCTGCTCGTCAAGTAAACGGGTTGTAAAGTCACTAGAACAAGAGACGATGAACAGGCAGTTTTGGCTCCCGGTCAACTTAGCCTCTTCATGCCTGGAGTTATTTATTAGCAGTGCAACTAGACAGGGGAGGAAAGAGCGATTTATAACCAGAGCACCCGCAGAAGCAACAGCTCCAGCACTTCATGGCACTTGCAGCGCAGAAGCAAGGCTCTGCTCGGGATGGTGACACGTAGGGATTGAGAGCTCAGCCTGCAAAGGAAGCTCTCCTGCCCGGGCAGGAGGCACAAGCCTCCCTCAGAGGCCGTGGCCAAGAGACTGTAAACTTTCCAATGGCTCCAGAAACAGGCGCTCATTCCCTGCTAATTTGTGTGTCTTCTGGGCAACTGGATGAGCACGAGCCTTTGTCACCACTTTTCCCATCAGAACCCCAGCCAGACCATTTTTAGTGAAGTCTCTCAGTACAAATATCATGTTTTCTTCTCCGGTCTCCTGTTGTCTGGAACTCCCAGAAATCATTTAGCAGGCAAAACCAGCTTGTTGTCGTCTTTGCTAGCCATTAAGCATAGCTAGCTCTTGTGCTGTTTCTGTCTCATTATTACCTTTCTGCATTATTTCTTTCCATATTATTACCTTTCTCATCCATAAACCCTAAACTGCACCACTTAAGCCAGTTTCTTCCCTATTGCTCAGAGCTTCTCACTAAAAGGAAAAGCTGTTCCTGTGGTTGCGCCACAGCAGACGACTGCTCCAGCCTCCAAGAAAACATTTGGTTCCTTCCTGCAGAGCAGACCTGAAGGCACATAACCCCTGCGTTACTGCGGGGTAGGGATCATTTACTTTTCTGTAGAGGCTTCCTTGCTGAATTTAACTGAATATGGAAACTTTACATAGGAGTCATCCTTCTCCCAGCTCTGAAGTTCAGCTGACTCCAGGGAGAAATAGGGTAACTGCTTTAAAACGGTGTGCGGGTATTTAATGGCTTGGGATGAGTGGGAAGACTGGCGACGACTGGGATTTGCAAAGCTCTTCTCCGGCCAGCCGCCAGCCAGCCACACACACAAAGGAGCAAGGGACGTGAATCTGGCTTAAATCTGGAGTAGAGAAAGGTTTGGGAGGGTTGCTTTGCTGTGCACAGGCCAACTGGGCTCCCGTGGGGGGGGTGAAGGCTCTGCAGCTCAAGGAGCACCTTGGGGCAGTGGGTGCCCCATGGCACGGCCCAGGGAGGAGGACCCAGCTGCTCCAGGACAGGGCAGGGAGCTGAGCGTGGTGTCCATCACCCCATGGAAGCCTCTGAAACACTCCATCAGCAGAGAACATCCCCACAAACCATTTCATGACTTTTTTTCTCCAAAAAAGGGTCATTTGAAATGAATTCAACAGCAGATAAAAACTGTTTCTGGGTGAAGTTATTTGCTGAAGAAACCCAAGCCCAGAAAACCCATGTGTTTGTTTTTTTTTTTTCTACCACTTTCTTCAGCAGGTACCTGAAACTGGCTGTAAATGGTGGTGTCCACCACTGCATTAGCCCAGCTCTAGAGGAGAGGAGGTACCACCACGACATGGAAAGTCCTGCATTGTCCTTTGCAGCAGAGCCGATTCTGTCGCTGGTGGCCCTGCTCAGCCGGGCTCTGCAAAGGGCCGGCCACCCTTGGAGGGGCTCAGATCCCAGCCCCAGGCTGCCGGAGGTCACGGGCACGAGCCCATATTTCCCATCGGGAAAGTTAGACTGTCTTCAAGTACAAACCCTCGGCCTGTGCCATCTTCTGTGATGGAATGGGCTCTACTTCCCCATTTGCGACGCGATGTAAATAGCCCGTGTTTCCGACAGCTTGGCCTTTCATCGTGGCTAATTTGCACATTTGTATTTGGAATAAAACGCGCCTGGCCGCTCTCCCCGGCTCCGTAATGAGATTTTCCGCCGTCCAGACATCCTGCCCGCTCAGTGGCTGACAGCCTTTCTGGAGTGCATAATTTATTGTGGCTAATCAGCCTCACTACTGGGTGCTTCTTTTTTCATCCATCAGCTCACTGGTAGTAGCCAGGAAATGTTCTTTGCCATAAAACACTTTGTTATCGTACTGAGAGTCTCTTCTGGAGATGTGAGCTACTGAGATAGAAAAATGGGAAAGCAGGTTCCTCCTCAGCAATGCTTACTGCTCGTTTCTTTGTCCATATAACCTGAGGAAGAAATGCTGCATTTGACAGATTTTGTGGAACCCTCATCTCTTCAAGCTGTTCCAGAAAAAGCTGAAAGTCTCTTTCCCATCCCCATTCCTGACATGAGGGTTTCCAGCCCACACCACTTTGATTAGAGGGCTGGAGCACCTCTCCTGTGAAGACAGGCTGAGCAAGTTGGGTTTGTTCAGCCTGGAGAAGAGAAGGCTCTGGGAAGACCTTCTTGCAGCCTTTCATTACTTTAAGGGAGTCTGTAAGAAAGCTGGGGAGGAACTTTTTACAAGGGCTTGTAGTGACAGGACAAGGGGTAGGGGGTTCAAACTGGAAGACGATAAATTTAGATTAGAAATTAGGAAGAAGTTCTTCACTCTGAGGGTGGTGGGACCCTGGCACAGGTTGCCCAGGGCAGCTGTGGATGCTCCATCCCTGGAGGTGTTCAAGGCCAGGTTGGACAGGGCTTTGAGCAACCTGCTCTAGTGGGAGGTGTCCCTGCCATGGCAGGGGGGTTGGAACTGGATGATCTTTAAGGTCTCTTCCAACTCAAACTATTCTGTGATTCTCTGATTCTATGATTTAAGCCCCTCAGCTCGGCATTAGCACTCACGCCAAGAGCAGCGCGTGCCGAGGGGTGTGGAAGCAGGGCGTGGGACCTGGTGTTGGGGGAAGTTGTTCTGAATCAAGGAACGCTTCAGATCATCCCAGCCAACACCACCAGTTCGCAGGGTTTTCCTTAGCTTTATAGTATGCAGCAAGATTTGTGATTTCCTCCACTTTTCATACCTAGAGTGAACAACTTCGTTACGAAATAACTGCAAAATAGACTAAAAGCCAGATGAGCTGGAGCCTGGCAAAGAGCATTGCTCACTGTCCAGCTGTCAAAGGGAGAAACAACTGCAGCGACTCTATTCTTCTTACCACTAAAATGTCATGTGGAGTAAGTCACAGTTCTCTGGCCAGCGTCTAATGGGATGAAGGAAGAAACCAGGTGCTGAGGAAAAATGGGGAGAGACTCGCCCAAGTTAGCACTGAGGAGGTGGGGGGAGATGGAGTCCCCTCCTTGAGGGTGGGTTGATGTTGCTGCATGAGGATGCATCCCGTGACCCCTTTTCTGACACAGGAAGGCTCTGAGAGCTACACCGCCTGTGCGTAGGCTGACCTGCTCTGCTGTCCACAACCACTGCTTTGCCTTCTGCTTTTCAGCGGCAAGTCAAAAGGAGACGTGTTAATAAGACCCAGCATGAGTTGGCTTGTGGAGATGGATCTCAAGAGCCTGTTCTGATTAGACGTAGAGAAAACAGGAGCAGGACAGTACATTTATTTACTTATGGTACATCTTACTGAGCAGAAGAGACTTACTTCTCCAGGGTCCCATTTTGCAGCCCACGCAAACTCAAGGCAGCGTGGTTCTCCCACAGCCCCAGCACAAAAGCCATTCTCCTCCTCAAAACCACTCCAGGTTCCCCC